>JZKD02S1672656.1:922374-949612 GCA_000966675.3 Picea glauca
CAATGAAAAAGGGCAGATCGAAAAACACAAGGCAAGACTTGTTGCCAAAGGATTCTCACAACAACCTGGTACTAATTATGGTGAAACTTTTGCTCCAGTAGCAAGATTAGACACTATAAGGACTCTATTGGCCATAGCATCCCACCACAAATGGCAAGTATACCAAATGGATGTCAAGTCAGCATTCCTGAATGGTTTTTTAGAAGAAGAAGTTTATGTCGATCAACCACCTAGATTTGAAGTCCAAGAGCAGCCAGCCAAAGTATATCGGTTGAAGAAAGCCTTGTATGGCTTAAAGCAAGCTCCAAGAGCTTGGTACAACAGAATTGACACTTACCTAATCCAAAGTGGTTTCAGCAGAAGTCAAAATGAGCCAACTCTTTACACCAAAACAGATCAGCACGGTAAAATTTTGATTGTATGTTTATATGTTGATGACATGATCTATACAGGAAATCTTGAGTTAACAGATTTTAAACATGCCATGCAATCTAAGTTTGAGATGACATATCTTGGCATCATGAAATATTTTTTAGGGATTGAGGTTGATCAATCAACCAAAGACATTTTTGTTTGTCAGAAAAAGTATGCAGCAGACATCATCAAAAGATTCTGCATGGAAGAATGCAATCTAACAGAAACCCCCATACCACTAGGCACACAATTGAGCAAGAAAGATGAAGGCCCTACAGTGGACTCTACCCTGTACAAAAGCTTAGTAGGCAGTTTGTTGTGTCTTACAGCAACTAGGCCTGGCATTATGTATGCAACCAGCCTTGTTTCCAGATTCATGGAATCCCCCAAAGATTCTCATTGGAAAATAGTGAAACAAATTCTGAGATATGTTGCAGGAACTCTAAATTTCGTCTTATGGTACACTAAATCTGATAGTAATCAACTTTCTGGTTACACAGACAGTGATTTTGCAGGAATCCTAGATGATAGGAAAGGTACATCTGGACATGTTTTTCAACTGGGCATGAACCTAATCTCATGGGCATCAAAGAAGCAGCCAATTGTTTCAATATCTTCTGTAGAGGCAGAGTATGTCACTGCTACCTTAGCTTCCTGTCAAGCTGTGTGGCTGAGAAGAATATTGAAAGATATGTCACATACAGAAAAGGATCCAACTCCTATTTTCTATGACAATACTTCAACAATTTCTTTATCTAAAAATCATGTATTTCACAAGAAAAGCAAACACATTGACACTTGTTTTCATTTCATACGTGAGCTAGTCAATAATGGTGATATTGTAGTACAATTCTATGGTTCTCGAGATCAGCTTGCTGATATCTTTATAAAGCCACTGGGAAAATCGGTTTTTGATTTTCAGAGACAACACTTAGCCATAATCAGTGCTGATGTTTGTAACTGTTGAGTTTAAGAGGGAGTGTTAAATATAATGTAACCTCAACAGGCTGATTGTACACTGCTAGTTGTTCTGGCCAACTGTACTTTCTATTCTTGATTTGCCTGAGCCTATTTAGCTCAGTTATTTCCCTTTGCATAACTACTTCTTCATAATCTTCTTCATGTACTCATTTTTACTCTTCTTCTTATATTCTTTCTCTTTGCATTTATTGCTTCACAATTTATCATAAGCGATAAATACAAGAGAGCAGATCTGTTGTTCAGGTCTATCTGGGCCAAATTCACATTTAGAACATTTTTTGAAAAGTAGAGCCCCTGAAAGTTGTAAGCATTTTCTGTGTTCCAACAATGATACCCATTGTAAGGGATAAGTTAACATGGACATCGAAATAAAGCGCACAAATATCAAGAATATCACATAGATAATCAAGAATATCGTAGAGATAATTAGTCTAGATGCTTGACCCAAGACCTATTGCTTGTAGGTCATAGCACTTAACAACTTGAACTAACCCAGTGGCAAAGGAAATGTTAGTTGTTTTGAGATATTGTTTGATTCTCACAAAAGGTAGGGTTTGTGAGATTCTCCCAAATTTGATTATCTGAGGAAGCTTTCTTTAGTAATGGCGGACATTAAGTCATTCCCAGTTGCAATATAGGCATCTTCAAAACCATGTTTCCTGAGATGTTTGGTGAATCTCTCAATAAGGGTTTCTCATTAAAATCCCCAAGGTGTCTATCAATAAAGAAGTCTGTTGAATCTCTCAACAAGGGCTTCTCAGTAATGTCCCAGCAGATATCTTCAGTCTCCCAAAGGATTTCTCTTCTCTGGCTAAGATAAGTGATCCAAGATAAGTGATCCAGGGGTGGATAGATTGGTTGATCAGTTAGAAACACTAACCTCCTCTCATTACAGCTCGAGAAATGCTCTGAGCCTGATTATCGAGACCCATGGAAGACCTTGATTTTGCCTTCCCTTGCTATTTCAGGGAAGCCTATGTAGAGGGTTATGATTTATTGGTGGCTATTAGCTTTTCTGTGTTAATGAGATTTTTTAAATCATGAGGTAATTTTTGTTGATGGTTTTTACATTTTTTTATTTTATATTAATAATAACAATAATAATTTATTTTTAAGGTCACCACCAAGTCAAATATCAAATTGGTGTATGAGACTCATTTGTTACCTCTTCCTATTTTACTGCTAAATTCTAGAGAGGTATACATACCTTACCCCCTTCTAGATGACCTATAAGGAGGAAACACATGTTCTTAACCACAAGGAACATTGAGAACTTTATATTCATTTCATTTTTTAATTGAAATTGTAAACTTTGTATATATAGAGCCTTAGTGGGCCTAATGTTTAAGAGCATGTGTTTCCTCATAAGATGTCCTCTGTAGAGTTTAACAGTGAAATATGTGTGCCAATTTTCTACTTTTTCCCAAAGGAATCCCTAATTCCAACACACAATGGGAGACTCACAGTTCCAATAATTGTATTTCCAAAATAGAACGCCAATTGACTAGAACTTTTCAATACTCAGATACATGAAAAATAGGAAGCCTAGGCCCAAATCAACTTAAGTCTCTGATCTACAGTGCACAGGGAAACCATGCGCAGTGCAATTGCAAATATTGTGCGGCACAAACTTCATCATTGAACTCTCATGACTTACCTCACAATGGGAAAACCACTCTATTTTTTTGTGTGCTATGATAAAACACTTAATGAACGATTTATAGATGTAGAAATAACACACCGCTATGTTTAGCACATAAACTCATAAATACATGTGAGTATGACAACACCCAAAATACTTGATATATATATTAAACTTCGATGTTGTAGGATAATACAAAATATGATAAATGTGATGAGCTTCATCTATAATGACTTCTAAGACTTCTGCAACACACAGAGCTTGTGCTCTCATACTTCTTTTACTACCTTCAGTTGTTGTTGCTCCTCTCCATTGTTCTCTTTGTTCTTCTTCTACATGTTTTTTTTGACTAACTACAGACTGAGACATATATGGACTACGACTGAGACTTCTTACATAAGCTACCTAACTTAACAATAAATACATCAATAAATTCGACTGACTTCTATCTACTTATCAGAACTTGAGAAAGATAAAGATTGACTTCATTAATTAAGACTCTTGCTTGCCGACTGCCTAAGACTAAGCTTGTGTAAACATGCAACTTTGTATTTGCAGACTGACTGATAGTCTGACTATCTCACTCACTAAAAAATCGACGGAGATGTGTAGTTCACCGACTTGTAATTACTATTTCCAACACTCCCCTCTCAATTAGAAGTAGGTGGGATTACAAAAAATTAGATCAAAAATTGATTTTACATTTATTGTCACTTATCTGTTACTGCGCAAACTCCCAGACTATTACGCAGATGATGAAATGCATATCTTACTAAATATTTTGTGAAAAGATCCACAACTTGTTCTTTTGAGATGCAAAATTCTAAACAAATCTATTTTTTATTCATTAATTCTCTGATAAAATGATACATTGTATAATTGTGCTTGGTTTTCTTGTGAAACGTGTGATTCTTTGATAACATGATGGTCAAATTATTGTCACAAAATATTGTTGTTTATTCTTTTTGTTCCTACAACAAATATTTTAGCATTCTTCTCATCCACACTACTCGATAAGTTGCAACGTATTATGTTTATGGTGAAGAAAGAGTCACAATAGGTTGTTTCATTGATGCCCATGATACTATACATGTTTCAAAATGAAATGTCTACCTAGAGGTACTTTTCGTGTCATATATGCTTCCTCCACAATCATTGATAGTGTATCCAAGAAGTTTGAAAACTTCTAAAGTAGAATACTTGATGTCAAAACTTTTTGTTCTATTTACATATCTCAGAATTATGTTTCCTGCCTTCCAATGTGATTCTTTTGGAGTTTCCATGAACTTTGAAATTAGGCTCACTCCATACATAATATGAGTCATTGTTTCTCTTAGATACATAAGACTGCCTACGAGTCTTTTAAACAGTGTGTGATCCACCTTGGACCCTTTATCTTCCTTTCCTAACTTTAATCATGTTATGACAGGTGTTGGGGCTGCTTTTGAATTTATCATGTTGAATCTTTTCAGAATTTCATGCATATACTTAGATTGTGATATAAATATACTAATTTTGGACCGGTGAACTTCAATACCCAGAAAATATCTCATAAGCCCTAAATCAGTCATTTGAAATTCATCCTTCGTGACTGACTTAAATTCTTTTATGAAAAAATCACATGTAGATATCAAATAATTTACATATAAGGAAGAAATTAATATTTTACCTTGTTGATTTACTTTGATGTACATTGTTGGCTCAAATTCACTTCTTTGAAATCCATTCTAAGAGAGAGGAATTTGTGGGACTGTACCAAGCTTTAGGAGCTTCCTTTAACACATACAATGCTTTGTTCAATCTGTACATTTTTTCTTCATGTCCTAGAATCTCATAGCCTTGTGGTTGTTACACATACACTTCTTCTTCTAAATGTCCATTTAGAAATGTTTAATTTACATCCATTTGATAAAATTTCCATATATTATGTGCGGCAATAGCTAACACAATTATAACTATGTTCATGCGCACACCTGGTGAAAATGTTTCATTGAAGTCAATTCCAGGTTGTTGTGTAAAACCTGTTACTATTAGCCTTGCCTTATGTTACTGCACATTTCCATCTGCATGTTTCTTAGTTTTATAAATCCACTTCACAATAATCACATCCTTTTCTTCATGTAGATCTACCAACTTCCAATTGTTCTCTATGCATCTAATTTCTTCATCCATGGCTTGAGCCCATACATCACATTTGACCGCTTCTTCAAAAGTTAATGGATTATCTATTTGTGAAAACAGAGAAAAAAGAGAAAATGAATTTGATCTATCCTCATTATAGATGTTGCGCAAACTTCTTGTCTTTCTTGGTAACAAGTTACCTTCTAAAGTTGGATCTGGGGATGTAGAACTGTTTGGACTACTTACTGAAGTTTGTTGTTCTCTAGGTGTAGACTGCGCACCTGTTGATCTAACTGGAGTTGTTTGTGTTGGGGTTCGCGTCGCAGTTGTAGAAGGAACGGTGTTGTGACTTGTACATGGTGTTTGAACCACCTCTTATTCTGTGTCATCATGCTCAATATAATCAATAATTATGACTACCTTTGTTATGATTCCATCCCATGCTTCATTCTCCACAAACTAAACATTGTGACTGATTATAAATTTTCTTGTGATAGGTTCATACAACTTGTATCCTTTTGTATCTTCAGACTACCCAACACATATACATTTGTTTCCTCTCTTATCTAGCTTCCTTCTTAGTTCATATGGAACATATGCGTATGCAATACAACCAAAAAAATTTAAGTGCACCACATTATACTTCATTCATATCTAGACTTCTTGAGGAACTCTATTCTTCACACTCTTTGTCAGACATTTCTTCAAGATGTATACTGGAGTTGCTACTACCTCAGCCCAATACTCATTTGACTAGTGTTTGGAATCCAACATACTGCACGCCATTTCCATTATTGTTCTTTTCTTTCTTTCTGCAACATCATTTCTCTATGATGTATACCCCACAGTAAATTGCTTCTAGATTCCATGAACTTTACAAAAGTTCTAAAATTCTCTTGAAATGTATTCTCCTCCTCTATCAGTTCTTAGAAACTTGATATAATAATGACTTTGATTCTCCATAACTGATTTGAACTACTGAAAACAACCGAATGCATCAGATTTATGCTTTAGAAAATAAATCCACATCTTTCTTGAGAAATCATCAAGGAATATCAGAAAATAAGTATTGCATCTTATGGGTGGTGTTTGCATTGGTCCAAAAATGTCCGAGTGTACAATTTCTATTGGATATTTTGGTCTATGTGACTTTCCAACTGGAAATGATTCTCTATGTTGCTTTCCAAAAATACATCCTTCACATATTTTTTATGGTTTGTCTATCAATGGAAAAACCTTTACCATATCCTTTGTATTTAGCAGCTTCAATCCTCCAAAGTTCAAATGTCCAAATCTGAAATTCCATAGCAGGAATCATCTTGTGGTTTAGATTGGAATGGTGCTTGCATCTCTATGTTACTTTCTCCTTTCTTGATACTACACACACTATTTTGTTCATTGGAACTGCGCTCACTTTCAGTTGTAAATGCAGTGTCTCACTGCGCATCTTTTTTTTTACCAACAACTAGCGTTGTATTTTTCTTCATGGTTGGTTTCAATGTCAATGGAAACATTTTGTAGCAATAAGTTGATTGCTTGGATATCTATCCATAATCACACGGTGATTATCTTCCATTAGATTCTATATCCTTTATGTAACAACTGGCATGTGCTCATCAGATTATGCTTCATACCATAAACATAATATACATCAGGAATACTTTTTTTTCTCCTTGTTTAGTTAAATGTTTATACTTCCTCTGCCTAAGACACTGACTTGGATATTTGTTCAAAGTGTAACCTTTGTTTGGAATGACTTATTGAAACTAGAAAACAACTCTATGTTTCATGTCATGTGGTTACTACAACCGGAATCTAAATGCCATATGTCACATGGAATTGCCTGAGAAACATTGCATTCAACTAGGGATACTATATGCATTGCTTAAACACACACCATAAACATAGGACTAGAGGGATTGTTTTCATAAGTTCCATACCTTTTACAGTAATGGAACTGAATCTTTGATTTATCCGTTCCTTGACGACTTAGCTGACTAGTATTTGGGTTTTTCCCTCTTCCACAAGTGTTTCTTGGAATGCTACTGCATCCACCTATGAAAAAACTTATTCCTCTACCTATAGAGTTAGCTCTCCCCCTTCCTCTTCCACCACTTATAGATGACTATGCTGAAAAATGAATTCTCTAATGACATACTTGACCTATTCAATCTGTGTTCATGATTAATGAGGGAAGCTTGCAATTCATATAGAATAAAATGACTCGTGTATTTTCTTTCTTCCAAAGTCACAACAAGGGTATCAAATTTAGGAGGAAGACTCCTAAGTACCTTCTCAACATCTTTTTTATTTTCTATGGTTTCACCATGAGCCTTAATCTCATTTATGAGGCCAATGGCATGGGAATAAAATGAATCTACTGAATCTGTGTCTTTCATTGACAGATTTTCAAAATCTCTTCTAAGAATTTGTAGTTTTGAGGTCTTGACATCGCCCATACCTTGATAAGAGGTTTATAATATGACCCATGCTTTCTTGGCTTGCTTTGTTGATGAAAAATTTGGGAGTATGCTCTTATGCATGGCTTGATGTATGTAAGACATCCCCTTTCCATATTTCTTCCTTTGATATTTGAAAGAATCCTTCTCAACTTGTGTGAGTGCATTGTATGTTACTTGATCTGTTGGTTCCACATAGCTATTCTCGACTACCTCCCATACATCTTTACCTCTAAATAAAATCTTCATGGTGATAGACCACAACTCATAATTCTTGCTTGTAAAAGTGGGAGGTTGCAGATTTGAAGTAGAAGTCATGTTTCACATAATAACAAAGCTACTTCTCTTAAACTTGTTCTGATAGAACCTACTCTGATACCATATATCGCATCTACATGGGGTGGACAGGGAAACTGTGCACAATACTTGCAAATACTATGCACCACAAACTTCGTCGCTGAACTCTCAGGACTTACCCCACAGTGGGCAAGCCACTCTATTTACTTGTGCTCTGATAAAACACTTAATGAACGATTTATAGATGCAGAAATAACACAGTGCTATGCTTAGCACATAAACTCATAAACAAAGTAAAACTCAAAAATACATGTGAGTATGAAAACACTCAAAATACTTGATATATATATTAAACTTCAACTTTATGTGCTAATACAAGATGATAAATGACTTTGTAGACTTCTGCAACACACAAAGCTTGTGCTTTGAGACTTCTTTTACTACCTTCAGTTGTTGTTGCTCCTCTACATGTGTTTTTTTCGATTAACTAAGACTAAGCTTGTGTAAACGTGCTACTTGACAGATTCATAGACAAATTGGCGGAGATGTGAAGCTCACCCACTTGTAATTACTATTCTCAACCTTAAGGACAGGTCACCCAATAGAGAAGTATCAAGGCACAAGTAAAACCCATAGAATTATGGGCTCATGTGCAATATTGGATAGAAGGGATACATTGGCGGATGCCTCAAAAAATGCAGAGAATATTGGTGCTCCATCAATGGCCTCGAATGCAAGTGAGAGTCAAAATCAAGATACAGACTTAAGTTGCATCATCGAAACGCATAGCCATCCGAACAAAGTTCATTGTGTCTAGTTAATACTCTAGAGCTTTCTTTATTTGTTGTGAGAAATTGTGGCACATTTGTATTCACGAAATAATTTTATTTTCATTCTCTCTATCACAATTTTCCAATCTATAACCGCAAACATGATGTTCATGATATTAGGTTATGTAATTAAGTTTTAAATATGGGAGCTAGATTTATTCTATAACCGTACAATTGATGTACATGATATTAGATAATGTTATTAAGGTGTAAATACGGGTGATGGTGAAATCAATGTTGTTGAGAGAGTAAAAGACGCAACTGTTGGCAACGGTGAGCGAGTCCAAAACCAGACATAAATAATAATGAAAATACAGCGAGAGGAAGAGAGATTCAAACCTAAGGCCAATTGAAGTCAAAACCAAAAATAAACTGAAGAAAATGGCGACAAGGAATGAATTGGAAGCAATTTACAAAAGCTTGGAAAGGGATAGAGATGAGCTGGCATGCCTAGTGAGAACGAGAGCAACGAGCTGTGGACAAATGGAAGGATGCACAGAGAGGGAGAGGGAACTTCGAAGACAGCTGGGACATGGGACCTCTTATTTAATAGACGCCCAACAACGGCGGGTAGTGTTACTGGCGGCTGCAGAATCCAATGAGGAGGAGGATTGCAGATGGGATGAGGACGATGAGCATCTGTTTGCACTAAATATATTCCCTCCACCACAGCTCCACGGCAACGAGCCTGAAGAGTAACCCTTGGAATATTTGCAAGATGAAGAAGACGATGACGTCAGCGACGACATTGTATTGGAAGAACTTCCTGAATTTTAAGACGCCATGAACGCAATTGATCCCGATGACCAGCTGGCTGCTGAACAATAATTAAGTCATCGATAACAGGAATAATTTGCAGCAATTATGTTCTTAAATATATTTGTATTCCAATCCCATTTCTAAAATTCATGTTTTGAAAGTGCATGTATTTTTTCTAACTGCTTTTCAGTTTAGTATGAGTTTTCTAAGTGCTTATATAAAATTATTTCGAGCAAATAAAAATTTGTATTTGAAATTTTTAATTCTAGATGTCACACTCTATTTTTTAAAGAATATTTAGAACAAGTAAAAGGTTTGTATTTAAAGTTTTTAATTTTAAATGTCACCTCTTTTAAGCAATAGGGTAGAAAACATATAAAAAATTTCAATKGGTATGTTCCAATTCTTAAAGGTAATTTAATTTCATAAATTCAATCAATACCTTTAATAAAGTTTTGTTATTTTTTTTATAAAAGTTTTTTTTGTTTTTTATAAGAAATAAAAGTATTTTGTTGATGTTGATTTACATCAAATTACAAGATTATATATATATATATATATATAAAAAAAAAAAAACGGATTATATATATATATACTTAAACGGATGATATATATGTATGCTTGTTATTTATTATTCATCATCGAATAAGAGAGATAAGATGAAGCTTGATCATCTCAATTTTCGATTCACCTTGTTTAAAAAAAAACTATGATCACACTAATGTTGATGTCCAATATTCAACACTCGTATCAAATTCAAGACCAAATATTTTCACTATAATTCAATAGCCTTACCATGCTTCCACATTGAACTCCTTCCCTTAGCTTTGGCTACTTTACTTATAGATTCTTGAGGAGAGAATAAAAGACCACATAGAAAGCATGTGGTGCACTTGTGAGCTATGCATAAGGCCATGTGAGCTTTTGGATTTGGCCAAGTTATTGATTTTCATATTCGAAATGTATTTCTATTTTTCAAATGTTTAAGCATTAGTATTAGTCATAGGTTTACATTGAAAAATTATGGGAAATCCATGAATGATCGTTCTTTTTATTAGGAAAAGTGTGACCTTGATGTCTTTAGGTTTACATTGAAAAATTATGGGAAATCCATGAATGATCGTTCTTTTTATTAGGAAAAGTGTGACCTTGATGTCTTTTGGATAATCAAGTGTTTTGTGAGAAAATTATTTTTGATTTGATACTGGATTTTGATCATTTACATTTGTTTTTTTCTATAGTGCAAAATATAAGTTTAACAAATGCTCCACAATGTATGAGGTTAGAAGAGGAATTGATGGATGAAATACATTATAATAATAAGTACTCATGAATGAACTAATGAGGAGTTCTACAAATCATGGAACAAAAAAGTACATGAAAACAAAAATTAACTAATAAAATATAAATCATCCTCGAGGTAGTTATACCCATGCTTCGATATATCAATGAGCATGGCCACCACCTATATACACTATGTATCCATGGAGTATATAGAATACAATACCATCGCCATGAAAAATTACATAGTGGATTCATATCATATAGAACATCATAGTCATAAGAAAATACAAAGTGGATCTATTTCATAGTATACATTAGCAAGATACTTAACACAAATGAGAGTGTAATCTAGTCTTCATTGTAATGATGAATTAGTGGAACAATATCACACAGCTCAAGAAGGTAGCACTGAAAGATGATGTCCTTAACTCAAGCTGTCCAATTCCAACTTTGTTATCGTATGAATCTATACCATGTGAATAAATGAGTTGATTTTGATTATGGTAAAAACCAACTAATTATGAGTTGTTGATAAAAATCATTAATAGACACGGCAAGACCCACCAATAATGAAGATGGACCTAAAAGTACATAGCACAATCTAGCAAGTGTGAAAAGATGAGATTATTTTCAATAGTTGTAGAATCAATCAATGAGGGGTAAATGTTGTAAACCCATTGTTAATCATGAGGGAACCTACCACTAATGTATACAAACCCCAATGTACTATTAAGGTTTTGATATTGAATTCCTAGATAATGATTTGGCATTGATAAGAAGAGATTCATCGAAATAATGGAACTAATGTATCCCACATCAATCTACATGAAACGAGAACCAAGAAGTTATAATTGGAAATAAAGAAACGACCAAGTATGAACATACATAGGTATGGATGTCATGAAAGGTAAATAATACTAAAAAAATGTCAGGCTCGAACTACCCTTGAACATATGGCACAACACAATGATGACTTGGGTAGCACTAACATTATTAGGACCAATGATATAAAAAAACAATGCTAGAGGTATTGAAGCTTTATCCAAAATGAAAACAAGAATAACCAATTAGAGGAGGACTATATCAAAATCATGATATAACTCCTATGATAATACTAAATCCCAATTATATGACAATGATCAAAATGGGTAGCATGTTCAAGGGAGACAATGATTGATGGCTTCCACTCAAACTAAATTAACTACAAATCAAAATTATTTCCCTTGTAATTTTTTTTTATGTTTTTTATTATTTTTTTTTTTTGTGTCTTTTTTATTTTTTGGTAGGTGAAAAAAAAAGATAAAAGTATGCTATAGTGGATAAAATGAGTGGATCTATGGCATTCAACTACATTCCAAGTGCATGGAACATATATATTCAAACAAAATATAATTTTTTTTCTTAGAAAAGTTGTCTCCACTCATGAATGTGTTTTCTCCAAGGATACAAGGTCACAAAATAGAGGAAATATATGCAAAAGGATAAGGTTAGAAGTGGATACAATGGAAATAATAATAATAAATTGAATTTCATGTGGAAAAAAAAACAAAGAAAAAAAAAATCTTTATAGACTTTGTAATGAGCATTTAATTATTTTTGGTAAAGTTCAAAAAATTGCCAAAATTTACATTGAATTTGAAATGAACTATTGTGATGGTTGGCCTTCCAAGAAAACCCATAAAAAATGAATTATGTGGTGAAGAAGGACATAAATGGGGAAGATCCAATGAAAAATCAAGAAGATTGAAGGGAAATAATGATATAAGAACTGAAAGAGTGAAACCTTCATAAAGATCGAAGGATGGAGGACTCAAGGAGACAATCCATGATGACCAACTGTGTCTTGGAGTATAATGTACCTAACCTCGAAACATTAGATAAATTAAATGTATTTTAATAGAGTACCAATGGAAAACTGAAGAACACAAAAGAAAATCGATAAACTCTAAGAAATATTTCTTGTATTAATGATATTAAAAAATGGAGAGCTATGTTTAATTTACTCTTAAATGAAGAAACCTCCTAGAGAGAAGATCCAAATACAATAAGAATTCTTGAAAAAAAATTACATAACCTTCTACTCAATATATAGCTATCAATGGAGAATATTAACTACCCGTGGGCCCACTTATAATGAGGGATTACTAACTAATTCATGCCTAATTAATAAAGAGAACCATTTTTAAAATGAGAGACTATTAACTAACTATTTCGTCATCCGTATTCAAGGAAAGTGGACTCATACACTAATAAAGTATCTTGTGTAACGGGGTTATGGTAGGATCTTAACATGTTCTCCCCCTTTGAAAGTAGAATTGTTTTCAATGCTAAAGGTGAATAAATTTCCATGGAATCAGTGCTAATTCCCATGTGGCATCTTCTAGTTTTGTATATTTCCATTGTATCAGTTCTTACTTGATTGTGTGATGGCACAATTGATACTCTTTGGTATCCATTATTTCTTTTGGATGGATCCAAATTGAACCTTATTCATCAAGTTCTAGTAGATTGGTATTCACTTTGCAATTCAATCCCACAAATTTATTCAAACATGACACCTATTGGAGTGGGTTGGGAGAGCTAGCTTGTAGGACACCTATCTAATGCCTTGTATGATCTAATAGGGACAATAGAAACTGGGAGGTACATTTTGTGGAACTTTATCTTTGAGTGATGTATGTTTATAAGGTTTTAACTAAAGAAACACTTAATCCCCTTCAACGAAAGAAAGTTAAGATCATGTTTATTAGCCTGTTGATTCATTTGTTTTTTTTCCATATCCAACTTCTCCTTGATGGTATGAAGAATGGCTTCTGTGGTGTGAAAATTTTTATCTACTACATTAAAAGTGAATTTTCTTCGTACATAATATTCCACTGAAAGGGGATTTTGTCTATAAACAAATTCATAGAGTGTCATTTTGGTAGCTCCATGATAAGTGTTATTGCACCACCATTGATAAAGGGGAAGCCATTATGGCAATTAATGCTCCTTTTTAGAAGAAAATAATATTAAAATAGGTTTCTATGCACTTGTTGACCAATCATGTTTAGCCATTAGTTTGGGGATGATATGCAGTGATCATATTTAGTTGTGCAGTGCTCATATTTAGTTGTGTACCTTGAATTTTAAATATCCCTTGCCAAAATTGGTTGCTGAATGTGGAGTCTTTATTCAATACAATGGAAGTGGGCATACCATGTAGCTTAAATATTTGATCCATGAAGGCCTGGGAAACTGAGGATGGAGTAAAGGGATGATCTAGTGGAAATAAATGAGCATCTTTTGAAATATGGTCGATAACCACCATGATGATTGTTCTGTCACCTACTTTTTGGAATCCCTCTCTAAAATTCGTTAGGATGTTTTTCAAGATATTTCTTGGGATTGGTATTGGTCTCAATTCCCTTGGAATATTCATCATCTCTCACTTGTTTCTTTGGAAATTCATGCAGACCCCCTACCGCAGCAAGGTCCACTGACCTCCCGGTCTCTGCATCGCTCTCTTCCCTAAGCCAAAATGGCTCTTTGGGATCCTGCTAGAACCCTTTGAACGAATCCATAGGTCCCTGTAATTCCCTAGCATAGGCCTTGAGAATTCCAATGCACGCGCTCAGCTTTCGCGTTTCGGGTTTTAGCGATTTCGCGAGTCGGTACTCCCTGTTTCCCGACTCCTGGCCTCTCGAATACCTGGTTCCTGAAATGCCAAAAAGGGCTTGATGTTGAAGCACTACCGGCTTTCATGATTCGGGGAATCGTGATGCAAGCGTTCCCCCTGTTCTATGTCTTTCAAATCCCCGATCCACGAAATCCTGAAATCTCTCTGTTGAGAGATCAACGGTCCATATCCCTCTTGAACCAATGGCTAAGATCCCTCTGGATCAACGACCCACATCCTTTAAAAGATTTCCCTGAAACCTTGACTGCTCGCCATGTGTCCTCCTTGATGGATGGTCCTCGTCCTTTCGCGATTTCGGTGACTCTTCACTCTCGATCTCCCGGTGTCTGAATCCCCGAATTCCTGAAATGGCTCAGATCTTTTCGAGATTTTTTGAACTGTTCGTTCACAATGCAGTGACTCCAAAATCTCTTGTCGCCTCTACTTCCCGAACCCCAAAATGCCGAAATGTTGAAATGGGTGGCTGCTTCCTCCATGACCACAACCCTACTCCAAAGACACATCACGCTTTGCGACTTTGGGGTTTTCAACGTACAGTGCCCTGACTCCTTTTCATCGGAATTTTTGAAATGTTGAACCTTGAAATGTCGAAATTCCACTCCAAAGGGTGATCAACGACTCCTGTTGCTTCTCAAGGAATTTTGGCCAATGACTTGGCACCCTCCTTCTGCTGTCTAGACATAACTTCGATGGTCCAGATCCAACCTTCTATCACTGATCCAACAATTGTTGTAGCTCCCTCCCGAGATTTCTCACCTCCTTCCAGACTTGGAAGACTTTCATGTTTTCAAAGGCCTCAACCTTTGCTCCCTCTGCGAGCTCGATTCCTTTGGATATCGCCTGTGTTCTAGAAATGCTATCCCTCCTGAGCTTTGTCAACTGTGAAACCTCAAAGGGTTTCTTGACTTTCTTCTCACTTTGTTTTTACTCGGTGCACTAAGGCACTATCCTTCCTGAGCTTTGTTTACTCGAGCCTCTAGGGACTCGCCCTTCTGTGTCCTCGAAGGGAAATCTGGTTTCCTCCTGACGACCTTCTGCTCAAGCCCTCCTGCTGAGCTTAACAGAGTATTCAGTAACTCTATGAGTGTCTCTCCTTGACACTTCTCTTTCCAACAGAACTCAAAAAGAGTCCTTATGTGCACTCTATGCAACTGTTTAATGCCCACCTAGCAGAGTTCTCCATAATCTTGAGTGACTATGTCTTCTCACCGAACTCAGAATAGAGTTCTCCTCAATGCATCTTGTGCATTTTCTCAATGCCCTCCTGGCAGAGCCTTTACTGAATTCTCAACAATAATTCTTCTCCTCTCTGTGCTCTCCTCTGCATCGTTTCTCCTTCAAGGTGTTCAAAAACCTTGAGGCTTCCTCTTTGAGTCAATGACTTCCTCTAGTGTACCCTCCTAGCACGTCTTTGTCTAAATTCCACAGAATTCAGAAGTGAACTCCTGCACTGGTTCTCAGAGACCGCACTACTCTGTCATGCACTCTTGCATGAGACCACAAAGAATCCAAACCTCAAATCAAGGAACTCTCAGATAGGAAAATCTATCTATCCCTGAAAATGCATATCTAACATACATCTACAACATATCATCAACACATAGATACATTCATTCATGAACTCACAAACACATGAACAACAACATGCAGGAAAAACTGCTCTGTTTATATTTATCAAGAATGCCTGATTACAATGTGTTCGATCTCAGAATGCAACAGAGTCTCGGCTCTCCTCTCCTATCTAACCTATTCTTTGTTCTACTCTACCTAACCTAAATCTAGATACAAAGAAGATCTTTTTACAAAGAGGGGCTCCTCGAGCTCTTCCCTCCATCTCACCAACTCTCATTAATTTACATTCAATTACATTGAATGGTTGTCTAGTCCAAATCGGATCTAGATCTTAGCCTTACAACCATTTAAGGAAAACTTTATCTAAAGCCTGCACACATGCATGGATTTTAGCTCTACCAGCCTTACAACATTTAATACATTTTTTTCAAAATTTGAAAAATGAGAGGGTTGCGCCTCTCTCCTTCTATTGAATGCACGCTTGATGTGCTGGTTAGTTGGCGTGTAGCTGGGTTGGAGTGATGCTCTTGCATCATACTCCTCTGCTGTGAAAAATTCATGAGCTCCTTCTCATGAGCTTCCCAGCATGGCTGTCAAAATGCACCTATATCCCAAACAGTTCTTTGGAGCTGTCCATCTGCTCCATCGCTTCGCTCCTACTACTGCATCTTCCCTGCTTCTATGGCATGTCTCCTCCTGCTCAACTTCTACTCACTGGTAGTTTTTGCTGCTGACATGGACATCAACCTTCTAATCTTCTCAATCTCCTTGTCCAGCTATTCCCATGGCTGGCTCTCCTTTTGCAACCTGCTCCACTGCACTTCTTCTCTATAAATGGTTAGATCATCTCGATCCCCCAGACTATCTTCTTCCTCTGTGGCCTCAACTTGCCACCCTGCTGCAAAATTAAGCTCTGCAGTCTTATCTTCTTAACTGATCTGTTGTTCAGTCATCTACTCTGACAAACTTGCTTCTACCATTTCTCCATGTGCTGGTTCAATTCCAGCTTCCTCCAGCTGCTCCTTAAACTGGAATTTTCCTTCATCTGCTACTACATGCCTTGGCATTGTAGTCATCACCAACTGTTCAGCTCCCTGGCTGAAATTTTTGAGCAATTCCTCAGAATTCTCCTCTACTAACATTTGCATGACTGTCTGCTCTCAGTAGTCATCTACTGGTTCTAGATTGTTCACCCAATCATCTAACATTTCTAGCTCCTTCTCCCAAGGAGTGAGCATGTCAACAGTGTGCTCCTCTTCTTCTCCTTGGGTAGCTTCTGACATCTGCTCTATCTCTTTGACAGTCACAGTTGGTTGTCCTTTCGTTGTTGTTGCATTGGCAACACACACGCTGGCCTCAATTGGTCTATATGGCAGGAATACCTTTATCCCTCCAATCATCAGAATGTTTTTTTGACCTTCCTTCTCTGTTAGCTCCTCTTGCTGATATGAACTCACCTTTGAGCTCATCAGCTCTCCCTTTCCCACTTGGAATTATGGGATTTTTCTGCTGCCCACCTAACAGTCTATGAGATCAATTGATCCCATCTCCATTAGCACTCCTTCCTGACAGGAACTCACTTCTGAGCTCTCGAGACTTTCAAACAGTCTCATCTCCTTTTCCCTGCCCACCTGGAAAATTGGGAATTTTCTACTGCCCACTTGGCAGTCCATGAGATCAGTCGATCCCATCTCAGTGCCCTCCTGGAAATTTGAACTTTCAGGACCGCCTTCCTGGCAGTATACGAGACCTTCACTTGATCTCTTTCTATTGTCCACTTGACAATTCGAGAGTCCATCTCTGCCCACTTGGCAGTCTATGAGATCTCTACTCGATCTCTCCTCTTCATCATCACTGAGATTTCTCCCAACCTCCGGTTCACATACATGAACCATCTCCTCTTCATCTCTGAGGATTTTTTCATACCTCAGCCATCCTTTCAACAGTATTCATTGTCTTCTGGCCAACAATTCTTCGACTGGCCATTTCACCTTTTTTTTCATGGGCCATTCATACACCCATCGTGTTCTTGCACTCTGTTGCATTCGAAATGCAAGCTCTTCCATCCCCTCTCTTATCTCGGCAAGTTCTTTATCCATCTCATCTTTTCATTGGTGCTGATGGTTCTTATTTCCACTGCGTCCATGGCTTTCAGTAGCTATCTTCCTGTTCATGTCTGCCCTCCTAGCAAACTTGTTGCTATCACTTTGCGACCGTGAGTGCTTCCAGCCTTTCCTACAGTCCTCCTGGATGTCTATAGACTGTTGCATACCTTGCAACAATCATCATAGAGCTTCAACACTCTGTCTTCCTTTTTTGTCTCCTTCGCCTGAAATCTACAGACGAAACTATCAGCTCTAATACCACACTGATGTAGACCCCCTACCTCAGCAGGGTCCACTGACCTCTTGGTCTCTGTATTTCTCTCTTCCCTGAGCCAAAATGGCTCTTCAGGCTCTTTCTTGAACCTTTTGAATAAATCCATAGGTCCATGTCATTCTTTGGCACAAGCCTTGAGAATTCTGATGCATGCGCTCAACTTTCTTGTTTCAAGGTTTCACGATTTCGCAAGTTGAGACTCCCTGTCTCCCGACTCCTAGCCTCTCGAACACTCGGTTCCCAAAATGTCGAAAAGGGATTGACATCGAAGCGATACCGGATTTCATGAATTGTGGAATCATGATGCAAGCGTTCCCCCTATTCTTTGTCTTTCAAATCCCCGATCCGGGAAATGTCGAAATCTCTCTACTGAGAGATCAACGGTCTGTATCCCTCTTGAACCAATGGCTACGATCCCTCTGGATCGACGGTCCACATCCTTTCAAATATTTCCCCGAAAACTTGACTGCTTCCCACGTGTCCTCCTTGATGGACGGTCCTGGTCCTTCTGTGAATTCTTCTTTAGTGATTTCGGTGACTCTTCACTCTCGATCTCTCGGTGTCTGAATCCCTGAATTACCGAAATGGCTCAGATATTTTTGGGATTTCGCGAATCGGGAGTTCACGATGTAGAGAATCCAAAATATCTTGTCTCCTCTACTTCCCAAACCATGAAATGTCGAAATGTCGAAATGGGTGGTTGCTTCCTCCGTGCCCACAGCCCTACTCCAAAGACACGTCGCGTTTCCCGACTTCGGGGTTTTCAACGCAAAGTCCTCCGGCTCCTTGTCATCGGAATTGCCAAAATGCCAAACCTTGAAATGTCAAAATTCCACTCCAAAGGGGGATCAACTGCTCCTATTTCTTCTCAAGGACTTCTGGCCAATGACTTGGCACCCTCCTTTTGCTATCTAGATGTAACTTTGATGGTCCAGATCCAACCTTTTATTGCTGATCCAACAGCTATTGTAGCTCCCTCCTGAGCTTTCTCACCTCCTTCTAGACTTGGAAGACTTTCAATTTTTCAAAGGCCTCGACCTTTTCTCCCTATGGAAGCTCGATTCCTTTGGATATCACCTACATTCTAGGAATTCTATACCTCCTGAGCTTTGTTGACTGTGAAACCTCAAAGGGTTTCTCGACTTTCTTCTCACTCTATTTTTACTCGGTGCGCTAAGGCACTATCCTTCCTGAGATTTGTTTACCCAAGCCTCTAGGGACTCACCCTTTTGTGTCCTTGAAGGGAAATATGGTGTCCTCCTGACAACCTTCTGCTCAATCCCTCCTTGCTGAGCTTAACAACGTATTTAGTAACTCTGTGAGTGTCTCTCCTTGACACTTCTCTTTCCAACAAAAATGAAAAAGAGTCCTTCTGTGCACTCTATGCAACTCCTCAATGCCCACCTAGCAGAGTTCTATAGAATCCTCAGTGAGTCTGTCTTCTCACCGAGCTCGAAATAGAGTTCTCCTCAATGCATCCTGTGCATTTGCTCAATGCCCTCCTGGCAGAGCCTTTATTGAATTCTCAACAATTCTTCTTCTCCTCTCTGTTCTCTCCTCTACATCGTTTCTCCTTCAAGGTGTTTAGCAACCTTGAGGCTTCCTCTTTGAGTTAATGACTTCCTCTGGTGCACCCTCCTAGCATGTCTTTTTCTAAATTCCGCAAAATTCAGAAGTGCACTTATGCACTGGTTCTCAGAGACCGCAGTACTCTGTCATGCACTCTTGCATGAAACCACAAAGAATCCAAACCTGAAATCAAAGAACTCTCAAATAGGAAAATCTATCTATCCCTACAAATGCATATCTAACATACGTCTACAACATATCATCAACACATAGAGACATTCATTCATGAACTCACAAACACATGAACAACAACACGCAGAAAAAACTGCTCTGTTTGTATTTATCAAGAATGCCTAATTACAATGTGTTTGAGCTTGAACTTCAATAGAGTCTCGGCTCACCTCTCCTATCTAACCTATTCTTTGTTCTACTCTGCCTAACCTAAATCTAGATACAAAGAAGATCTTTTTACAAAGAGGGGCTCCTCGAGCTCTTCCCTCCATCTCACCAACTCCCATTAATTTACATTCAATTACATTGAATGGTTGTCTAGTCCGAATCAAATATAGATCTCAGCCTTACAACCATTTAAGGAAAACTTTATCTAAAGCCTGCACACATGCATGGCTTTTGGCTCTACCAGCCTTACAACATTTAATACAATTTTTTCAAAATTTGAAAAACGAGAGGGTTGCACCTCTCTCCTTCCATTGAATGTGCGCTTGATGTGCTGGCTAGCTAGCACATAGCTGGTTTGGAGTGATGCTCTTGCATCAGAAAGGCTCACATGATGCTACAAAATCATGGATATCTCTTTTCATTCATTCCCAAAAGAATGAGTGTTTAGTTATTTCATAGGTTTTATGAAAACCATAGCGACCTACTATCGACGATGAATCCATCTCCTACAATAGTAATCGTTTTAAGGCCAAATATTTTTCTAGAACAATGTTCCCTTTACACCACAATGTATCTTGTTTTCATTTATAACCTTTAAGTGGTTTGGGATCTACCTAATCCATTGGATGAGTTCTCTTAAAGTATTTTTTTCTATCCATTGCATGTGGACATTCTTGATCTATATTGGACATGGTGAGGATAAGGCAAGGAGTGATCCATCCTCCTCAAATTTTATGCATAAAGAATCAACCTTAATTTTATTTACCCTTCTTATATATGACCTCATAACCATACCCCAACATCTTGGTGACACACTTATCTTGATATGGTGAAGAAAATATTTGTTCAAGGAATAAATTAAAACTATGATGGTCAATCTTGATATGAAAAATCCTCCCTACTAGATATGGGTTTTAGGTCCCCATGAAAACACCTCTAAAATTGTTGTCACATAAATACCTATTGGTAAATTCTAGGGGGAATCCTTTTTTCTTCAAGATTTTTCTAAGACATATTCGTGGGGCATCAAATTCCAAGATAAAATTCTTAGTAACATCAAGCACTTCTAATACTATATTAGTGCACATGACATCCTTTAAAGTAGAAAATTATTTTTCTGCTACCTCACTCCAGGAAAAGGCATTCTTTTAAGAAGTTAAGTTAGGGGAGTTGCAATTTTTCCCTTATTTATCATGAATTTACAATTTAGTACCATGTAAGTCTTAATAATCCTCATAATCTCTTCATTTTTTTGGATGGGGACTGTAACATACCTATCCACTAGATGAGCATCATTACATGCATAATACACATTAAAATAAATATTAAATACTTAATTAAATTATAGTAGCTTACTAGCCATAGATCACGCACGGATTTGACCATTTGACTGATACCACAATCTTATATGACTCTAACAACATAATTTTAAACATGAATGCAATTTTTCAAGAAACAACAAAAAACCACATTCATATAACCATTTACAAAGTGAAATTAACATACGAACATAACATAAATACTTTTATGTTAATCATTAATCGGCTGGATGCAAATGAAGGATGAACCTCTAAGCCATAGGAATTGCTTTTCATTTTCTTTCAACACAAATCTTCCGTTGAGTTATGAGTCCATAATGAGATCCAACCCTATGGCTACCCATTGTCAATACAAAACAACCCCAAAACCTAGCTTCCAATATGTTTTCCCACAACCTGCACAACCCAAGGAATGGGATCCTCCTTCGCTGCACATAGTCCCTTAGGTTGTCCCACTTCCCTCTAGGGATCAAGTGCATATGGTTGACTAGAAGACCTCCCAACTACTCCAGGAGTTCTCAAACCATCCCTCACAATGCTCTTGAGTCTGTTTCTCACATAAAGATGCTTCACATGCTTAGACTCCAATTTACACGCGCACAGGCCTCTTTCTCAACATAAAAAACAACCAAAAAATGTTTTCCTTCAAGCTCAACATTGATGATTCTCTTCCCAAAACTCCTTTCCTCTCTTTCTATCCAAAATATGCTAGTAAAAAATGCTCTCCATGCAAAAATGTGACTTTCCAGAAAATTGCCCCCTTGGCCATACAAATTTCCTCCATTGGCTTTCTTTCTTGACTTGACTTACACTCTTCCACAAGATGATTGGAATCATTCACATGATTCTCTATAACTATGGGATACAAAATTCTCACACCCACCCTCTTACATGAGTTTAATGAATGGTTTTGGGAATAGTCAAGAGAAAATAGAAAATTTATACTTGATACTAATAATAGTTCAGGGATGTGGGTTGTACTAATACCCATAAGTAATTACCCCTTGTACCCCCATCTCTTGTGGAATCATATCCCCCCCATTGTTATTTATCCTTCTCATATCCCAGCTAGTGATTATTACCCATTTACTTGTTTTAATGCACATAACATATAATTCATCCCCTGACCATATTCAAATCAACATGGGTTATTCTCCCCAACACATCAACTCACTAGCCTAATACACATTTATACATTTACATTATTATTTGCAAGGATTAAAACTAGGGATGTTACATACCCCCCTTATTTTTGCACTGTCCTCAGTGCATAACACCCTACAGGTGTTCATTCATTTTACACTTCTGGATCTCAATGATTATTCAATCATATATGCTCCCCAACCCAACAATCACATATGAACTCCATCTTAACAAACTTACAGAGGCTGGTTTTCCAAAAATAATATATACATAGGCACCCTAGCCCAACCCTCATAAGGTAATTTCACAATTCATAATGCTGGTAATAATTCCAACCAACACTCTTTCATTTTCCATGGTGTGCACCGCCTTCCTCTGGCTTTGACTACAACATTATCCATGCTTTGTCGATTCCCACAACAATTCCATCCAACAAAATATCTTTCCCCTCAACCTACAAAACTGAAGGAAGTGTACCCCTTCTCTCCACTATGGTCCTTCAGGATGTACCACTTCCCCTCCAGGGTTCTAGTACAAGTTCAAACAAGAAGTCTTTGAGTTGTGGCTCTAGGAACTCCAGTTGAAACATCTTTTATAATTGATTGAATCCCACAAAAATTCCAACCAAAAAACTCTTATTTAACCTCAACTTGCACAACCCAAGAAAGTGTACCCCTTCTCTACACTACATTTCTTCAGGTTATACCACTTCCCTTCCAAGGTTCCAGTACAAGGTTGGACAAGAAGTCTCTTTGTTGTGGCTCTTGGAACTCTAGTTGTTATAATGGAATCACCAACTTTAAAATAGTTGCAATCGTGCATCCTGCACAATATCTAAACATATCTCTAGTGGAAGGAAAATGCACAATCATGATATACAATCTCATGAAATTGTCATAACACAAGAAACTTAATCGTACATAGAGACGACTTAACATGGACACCAAAGCATTATGTCCCACAAAAACATAGTTGAAGTGATGTTATTCAGGCACAACAATGACGCAGCCGCACCCGCAGGCACATCCGCTCACACAGGATCTTCTCTTTCCTCAGCCCGAAGAATGCCAAGGTTCTTCTATTTCCCTACCAGGAAATCCTCACCCACAGATCTCCTCGCGTGACTTCCCTCCCTTTTACTTATCGTGAAATCGGAACGCGTGACTTCACGAGTTCAGTGGTCGACCTTTGGGTTTGCGAATCCACGAAACCCGATACCTAGTCAACGTTGACTTCCTCCTTTGCTTGTCGGGATTTTCTTTATCAGGATTTCACTACTCGCAATATCGTGCACTCTGATTTACCGACTCTCGATACCCGACATGACGAAACTGTGATGCACGTGCGAGTTGTCACCTTAACTCCCGTCACTTCTATCGGGATTTCGGGGTTCGCAGGATCACGAATCCTGATGTCAATGGATTCAAGACTTTACTTTCCCCAAACTCCGATACGTGTGCCACCTGTCCTCCACTCGCTCTATTGTGGCCCCACTATCCTTTTCCCGTCGGGATATCGCGTTTCACAATTTCAAGTTGCAAGAGTTTCCTATCTCCGAAATCCTCGATGCTTCGAACCCCGACTTCCTGAAATCTCCAGACACGCGTCCCTACTAATGGACGATTCTAGACTCGTCGGGATATCACGGATCACGATATCGCAATTCTCGTTGTAACAACTTGGAGCTTCGACTCGCGAATCCCCGATACACGATCTCACGTGTAAATCTGACGGCTCCTATGGCATAGATCAACGGAACTGCTCCTCTTGAGCTTTGAACCTCTTCCACACTTACGCTGTAACCTCCTTGCACCTTCCCCAAGATCTAACGGCCTTGGAAATTCGCAAAATCTCCTCAGAGGATTTCGACCGTCCATTCTTCCTTATGCAATCCACGAAATGATGAAGTGCCTCTCCACGAGACTCGTTCACCTGCTCGCTAACCTACGACACTTCCCTCGGACTTTCAATAGCATCTTCCCTGTGCTTATCCTTCAATGAATTCAAAGGCCTATTCCTCCTGAGCTTTTCCCCCAACTTCTATTCTTCTTGGAAACCTCTTGCACGCACTCCTTGCGGGCAATTCGACTGCACTCCTTGCAGGAATTCTCTGGCTCAAATAGAGAAACAATTGAAACTCATTCACTCACTCTCTTAGACTCCTATTCAGACATGAAATCACATACATAGCATATAAAAGAAAATGTATAATAGGAAGCAAACATTCATGAGCATATCAACATCTATACACAGAGAACAACACAAACCATGAATTTGAATCAAAGCTTTCTTCTATTAATTCAATGTTTGTACATGGGTGTTCTTCATACAATTCTCCGCTTTCTCTTCTGCTTCTTCAATCTCAAGCTCAGGCTAATGTTACAATGTACAATTGACGGTGTCTATATCCCGTTTCCCTCTTGCGCTCTAAAGCTATCAAATCTAGAATTAAATTCCTAGCTACCTGAATTAACTATCTTAAATGTCATCTATCTACTAAAGGATGAGATCTATCCACTCAGGGTCCATTACAATATACAAAGGAGCTTCTTCTTAATGGCTCATTTAAGATTTGTGCAACAATCCCAAAGTGTTTTCAAAATATTGGTGTTGGCATGTCCAGCTCTTCTCCACTTCTGCGTTGGCTCGCTTGATGTGTTGGTGATGCTCCTGCATGAAACAATCAATAAGGAACAAGGGAAAAATTAAAACATGTTGAATTAGCCCATCTTTTAGCACTATTAACTCAACGATTACAATCACTTATCCATATGGTTGTTTCTCCACTTTACGAGAAACCACAACAAAGATTTGGCTCACTATTCTTTTCTTGACACACCGTTATGATTCTAAACACAATGTCTTATACAATATTCATTTCCCTCCCGCTTGTCATTCCCACCCTCCAAGATCAATCATCCCCTTCACTACTACATAGTCCCTCGGGCAATTGAGCATTTGCCAAGGTATTCTTTCACAAGGGTAGTGACACTCGTTATGAGATCCTTTACTATAAATTTAAAATTGTGGTAATCATAGGGTTCCATTTTCATATCAGTATCCTCCTTTCCAAGGTTTCTAGATTTAACATCCATCATATGATCTGTATCATACACATACAGTCATCATGAAATATCATTGTAACAATTTTACATATTAATTTTCAAATATGTCTTACATATAGGGATCTAAGTTTCCCAATCACAGGTTCTCTTCTGAAGATGTTTGGCTCTTGTAATAGAAGGAGTATGTCTTCCTTATGGGCTTACACCATTTCCATATCCAAGATCATTTTTCATGTAGTTTTTCTTATTTAATTTAGCCAAACAAAATGTTAGCATATCATAACAATTTTCAATCATTAACTTCACAAACTTGTTCTATACATGTAAATAAAGTTTCCATGCAAGAGCTTTTCTTCTCATTATGTTTGGCTCTTGCAATTGTAGATATTGATCTTCTTTATGAACTTACATCGTTGACATATCCAAGACCAATCTTTCTACAAATTTTCTCAACTTTCTTGCAGCCAAACAAGGCTATTAGCACTCATGCACACTTTCAATAGTTCATGAAATGATCTTAGAATTGTAATAATTAAATCATTACCAACCATTATTCATATTAAAAATGGAATTCAATCACTGATCATACTATCCAGAATGACACCATCATTCACTGCAACATATACATTTAGTCTATGAAGTGATTCTTAGAATTATAGTAATCTAAAAGTTCCATCAATCGCAAATATTATTCATAATAAATAGAACGAAACCATCATTCCTCACATATGCATTCCAACAACAAAACTTTCCATAATGTAGTAAAAAATTACAAATGTGCCAGTGCCCATGGATGCATTTACCCAATGCAACCTTGCATTGATTCCATAATACCATATATTCATGGAATTCATTTTCTATCATAGGAATATGTATCTTGTGTTGTATTGGTTATGATATCATAACCAACATAACACAATATGGAATTAATTTCTCATAAATTCATTCACGCAAAGAATAATATTTCTAAACTCAGTGCCTCCCGCCTTTCTATCAATTCAAATATTGATATTGGATTGAGTGAATTCTTACCTCAATTCCCTTCAACATTTATACATCATAAAAACCCCAAATGCATACTTACATGGTTGTCATCAATTTACTTGAAGTTACTTGATCAACTGGTACTTTGTAGAATCTCAAAAATCTCTTTACTGACCTTTTGAGCATCATTTTGATCATCATATTTTGTCTTCATATGGATGGATTCCATACGATATCATCATGCTATAATTAGTTTTCATGGATACACAATCCATCATTAATTTTATTCAATATCATAGCATCATCATTTCATATAGACACACACACACACACACACACACA
>JZKD02S1672656.1:951598-1004455 GCA_000966675.3 Picea glauca
GACCATCAATGAAGGCCCATGGAGAGGTATGATTAATAGATTCGGGTGAAATAGTATGGGCAACGGGGGTGTCTTTTCTCTATGGAAAGTGAGAGAGAAGGGAGAGGCCCCAAGCACCAATGCAATCTAGAAGAGAAGGTTGATCCTAAAAGATATCTTTGTAAAACTCAAGAGCAATGAACATGAATATAGTGGACTCCCGTCTCTCTTGCGAAGACCTTTGGTTATCGTCACAAGAGCGGCGATTCAATGATGACCATTATAGTGTTTGACAAAGTCAAAATTGACCGTTACACTGTTTAACAAGGTCAACATTGACTTGGTAAAAGTTCATCTCTCTTGTGATGAAAAAAATATCTATAAATATTTTGCAAATTATAGATGTTGCGACAATCTTGCTATAACAACGACGATTCAAAAAGGGCATTTTTGTGCAGAAGAATGTCACAGAATATTAGAGGTGGGAAAAAAAGTAAAGCAGTTGAAAAGGGTGATCATATATGTTATTTCCCTTGCAAAAAATGTTCCACTACACATCCCGTAAGAATTTTAATAGCAACAACTACACAAACTTATAGGAAATATGGGCACATTGATGGTGGATTGAATGCATATCGTCCTATGGTAATTAACTATATATTCATTATATGCTTTTATATTTTCGTTTTTATATAAAATTCTCTCTCTCTATCTATCTATATATATATATATTGTTTGAATATTTGTTATACACACTAATTTTTCATGATTGTTTGTAATTATAAATTTAGAGTTTTCCTCTAACTTTCTGCAAAATATTGCACCAAGTAGTACTAGTAGAAATGATGTTGTACAAGATGAGGAACCTGATCAAGAAAATGAGGATCTCATGGAATAAGATGATGGGACAAATCAAGTTAATGATCCCATGGAAGAAGACGATGGGACAAACCAAGTGATCCAATATTTGTTTGCTCATCCAGATGAGGATGGGAACAATGATGGTATTTATGATGAAACTCTATTAGAAAAGGAAAAAAACACTTTATGAAGGCTCAAGAGAAAATATTCTCTCCAATACATTGTTGCTAGTGATCTTAAAGGTTATGAATAATTTCTCAAACACTTGTATGACATAGATCCTAAGGTATGTAATATGTTTCATCTCATATACATAAATGTTGACTTTTTTCTATTTCTTTTTAGTGTTAATTAATGTGTAAAATAAAAATGCAATTTTTATGATTAATATTCTTTACATTAACTAGTTATTTGTTATGTTGTAGATTTTTAGGTGAATTTTTGTTACCATCGACAAATATTTTACCTCGCACATATAGATATTTCCATGCCATTATCAAATACATTGGAATGGATTATCAAACTATAGATGCATGTCCTAATGATCATATTATATATTATGGACAACATGCTTAGAAAATAGAATGCCCGCAATGTCTTATCAGTAGATATCGAACCGATCAAGTAACAAAAAGGGTGCCTCGAAAGGTTCTTCTTCATATTCCCATAATTTCACGTTTGCAGTGATTGTTCAGGTGTGAGATCAGAGCACAATTTATGGATTACCATGCACGCAACAGAAGTAGAGATGGTGTTCATCGAATGCCTGCTGATGGTTATTCATTTAGGGAAATTCAGGAAAAGTGGGTAGATTTCAAGGATGAATCTCGTAATGTTAGGCTTTCATTGGAAGTTGAAGGTGTTAATCCATTCAGAGAGCTTAGGTCTATTTACTCAATGTGGCCTATTTTTTTCATCAATAATAACATTCCTCCTTGGGTGTCAATAAAGAGGGAGCACATAATGTTGACAATTATTGTTCCAGGCATTTGTTTACATTATTTTTTTGAATGTAACATTTTCATTTGTTTCATTTTTTGCATAATATTTTTTGTTTTTTTATTTACTTATATATACATATCATGTTTATAGTAATTATGTGTAATTTCAAACAATTAGGTAAGTACCAAGTTTCTCATTTCTATAGAATCTTCGTTGAAAACTACTTGAAAACATGGGACTTTGGCCCATGAATTATGTGGCAAGAAATTCATCATGTAAACCATAAAACCTATATTTTTGTCCAAGTACACAAATTGGTTGACACAAGTTTTAATTTTGCATCAACCTTTCTTCATTTTTCTTTCAGGTTCTACATTAAGGTATATACAATGTATGTGTGTCATAGTTGTGATGAAAAATACCTCTTTTTTCGTTCATTGTTTAATCAACACCATAAAATTATGCCCTTACAGTACTATATGTGGGAACATGTGTATTGTCGAATGAATTTTAAAAGGAATAATGAAAAGATGTTGTACTAAGAAAAGACATGGGCAATAATGACCTGTGAATGGGGACAACGTTGAAATGTTTTCAAAATGTTTCTGTATGCACTGAAATTTGACATGGATAGACTATTCACAAGCCTTAACAATATGGGAAGGTTTCTGGACTCAAATTTGACTCACACACCCACTTGTTTCCATCATCAATTCATCATGTAAACCACAAAACTTATTTTTCTTTCAAAGTACACAAATTGGTTGACAAAATTTTTAAGTTTGCATCAACCTTTCTGCATTTTTATTTCAGGTTCTACATTAAGTTATATACAATGTATGTGTGTCATAGTTGTGATGAAAAATACCTTTTTTTTCGTTCATTGTTTAATCAACACCATAAAAATATTCCCTTGCAGTACTAGATGATGGAACTTGTGTACTGTCAAACAAATTTTAAAAGGAAAAACGAAAAAACATTATACTAGCACTAGACATGGGCATCAATAACCTGTGAATGGGGCCAACATTGAGATTTTTTCAAACTGTTTTTGTATGCACTAAAATTTGACATGGATAGACTATTCACATGCCTTAAGATATGGGAGGATTTATAGAATCAAATTTGACTCACTCACCCACTTGTTTCTATCATCAATTCATCATGTAAACCATAAACCTTATTTTTCTTTCAAAGTACACAGATTGGTTCACACGAGTTTTAAGTTTGCATCAACCTTTCTTCATTTTTCTTTTAGGTTCTACATTAACGTATATACAATGTATGTGTGTCATAGTTGTGATGAAAAATCCCTCTTTTTTCATTCATTATTTAATCAACACCATAAAAATATTCCCTTGGAGTACTACATGTGGGAACATGTGTATTGTTAACACTCTGTAAATTTCCCTGGCTATGGAGGCAAGTCACAGAGGTAACTACAAACCAAATTATAGGTTGAAATCTATCCCTTCCAACCCGGAGAGGGCTCTCTCTTTATAGCTCAGTTAAGAATGAAAGGTTATCTAATCAGTGTAATGGCTAGATAATTGATGAGGATAGGGCATAAAATGGGGTTTGGTTGGGCAAAAGGAAAAAGACAATTGGCCTATGGAGTCAAATATTGAAAATGAATGAACCTAACATTTGGTAGATAGAACCTCTTAGAGGAACAAAGGCTAAATGAAATGGATGAAAACTTGGTGCAGCACCCCCTGCCTCGGCAGGTTTTGCATGACCTCTCGGTATTAGGATTGTTTTATCCTTCGGATCCGCAGAACCAAAATGGTTCTTTTGGCCTTCCTTGAGACCTCATGAACCTGATCCACAGTTCCTCTCCTAAAAACCCTACCTATACAAACATACACCAGGCATGAGTCTTCACCTCTTCGGCCACAAATATGTTTTTCGACCCTTTTTCCGAAATGGAATTTCAGGATTTTGGAACTTCGTGAGTCCTGATGTCGAGAGCCTCTGCCTCCTTGACCCTCCAAAAACTGATATGTTGAAATGTTTTACCAACACGATTAGCCCCTGTCAAATCTTTGGTCCATGTGACCGCTTTCTCCCATGACCGTAGTCTACTTCGGGGTTTTCAACACCAAGAGCCCTGGCTCCTAGTCATCAGGACAACCGAAATACTGATCCCTGAAATGCCAAATCCTTGGCTACTTCCTCCTCCAAAGGATATGTCACATTTCATGACTTTGGGTTTCCTGATGCAAAGTGCCCCCAACTCCTTGTCTTTTGGATCTCCGAAAGCCTGAATCCCGAAATGCCAAAATCCGTGGTTTCATCTCTTCAGCACGTCACACTTAGCGACTTCGTGATTTCTGAATGCGAGTTTTCTGGGCTCCTGGTCTTCAGACTTGCCGAAAGTCTGAATCCTGAAATGTCAAAATATGTGACCCTACTGCGTGCATGGCGCTATCCCTTCAATGCCTTGGGATTTTGCGCTTCGTGATCCCGCGATGCAAGGTTGACCTATCCTTGCTCCTTGGACTTCCTGGTATCCGAAATACCGAAGTACCAAATCAAAGGGAGATAAATCGCTGTGATCCTCCCGCATCCAATGACTCACATTCTCTCAGGACTTCATGGGCCAAGAGTTCCAAACTCTTTCCCTCCACATCCCTGGTACCCGGAATGTCAAAATGCCCTTTCAGGAATTCCCCCAAAATCTCCACTGTATGCAGTTTTTGGGACTTCAGGATTCGTAATTTCATGAATCCTCTGTGACTGAACTCTTGGTCCTCGATCCCCTGATATCTGAAACCTCGATGTGTTCAGATATCTGCCATGTGTCCTTTGAAGTGGACGGTCATGATGCTTTCGTTGTTTCGCATACCAGGAGTTTGAATCTCTCGGTACCAAAATCTCTGCCTCCTCTACCTTCCGAACTCCAAATAGCTGAAATGTCTCTCGGTACCAAAATCTCTGCCTCCTCTACCTTCCGAACTCCAAATAGCTGAAATGTCAGAGTTCTACTCCAAAGGCAAGTCACATTTCATGACTTCGGGGTTTTCACTGTGAAGTGCCCCATCCTCTTGTCATTGGGATTCCAAAAATGCCAAACCTCAAAATGTCGAAATCTGACGGCTCTGCTCCTTTTCATACGAGGATTAAACCTCGTGCAACTCCTCCTAGATCCGATGGCTATTGGTCCATGTGCCCAGATCCGACGAAAGTTGTAGCTCCTTTATGAGCATGTGTTTCTTGTCGTTTCTTTGGAAGATTTTTCAAGTTCCAAAGGTCTCGGCCTTTGCTTCCTTCTCTTCAACAGCGAAGCCTTTATCCTCATCTCTCGCTTGCATTCTAAGGACACTTTCCCTCCTGAGATTTCAGGACTTGTGAAACCTTAAAAGGTTTTCCTCAACTTCCTGCACTCCTTGCAGTTGTTGCTCTGTGCACAAAGGCACTCTTCCTCCTGAGATTTATCCTTCTCTAAAACCTTGAAAGGTTTCTCAGCCTATGCACTCCTTGCAGAGTCTCTGTACACACAAAGGTGCGATCTGTCCTGAGCTTGGGAAATTGAAACAAGTTCTTCCTGTGCAAACTCCTTGTGCTTGATGAGCCTTCAGATAACTGGTTGCTTGTCAACACTATACTCAGGTGTTGTCCTAGTTCACTCCTTGCATAGGTCTTTGTCCTCCTCTACACGAACTGCTCAGAACCAATGGTATCTGTTCCTTTCTCTCCTTGAAGGAATGAAGGTGCCCTCTTAGCCTCTTCCTACTCAAGCACTCTTTGCTGAGCCTACAAGGTGTTCAGTAACCCTGAGAAGGTCTCCCCAACACATATTCTTCTTCCTTGGATGTCTCTCTATTCTAGAACTCAAAGGAGTTCTATTTGTGCATGCAGGCACCTACTCAATGCCCTCCTGGCAGAGCTATATAGACTCCTCAGTGATTCTATCTCCCTTCTGAACTCAAACCAGAGTTCTCCTCCTCAATGCAACCTGTGCGTCTACTCAATGCCCACCTGGTAGAGTTTCTCAAGAGTTCTCTCAGTGACTTTGTTTACCTTAATGAACTCGACAATAGTTCTCTTTTGCACTCAGTGTGCTTACTCAATGCCCTCCTGGCAGAGCTATACATAACTCCTCAAAGATTATGTCTTCTGATGCGCTTTCCTCTACACAGTCCTACCTCCAAGGTATTCAGTAACCTTGAGGTTTCTCCTTGATACAATGACTTTAACTGGCGCACCCTCCTGGCACGTCTTTGCCCAAATTTCGCAGAATTCAGGAGTGCATCTATGCAATGTCTTCCAGAACCTGCAATGTTCTGTCACACCCTCTTGGCATGAAGCCTCAAAGAATCCCCAAACCTGAAATCAAGAACCCAAAGATAAAAAAACTTATATGTTCTTGCAAATGCACACCTAATCATACATATACAGCATATAAATACACACACATGAAGACATTCATCATACACAGAATAACATGCAGGAAAAACTGCTCTGATTATGTTAATCTGAAAATGTCACTTTACAATGTGTTTGAGCTCGAACTACAACAGAGTCTTGGATCTCCTCTCTTCTCTTCTTTTTTGACTTACCCTACCTACTCTAAAACAAGATCAAAAGATATTTTACATGGGGGGGCTCTTCGAGATCTTCCCTCCAAGCTACCTACTCTTATTCAATTACATTGAATCACATTGAATGTGATGTCTAGTCTGAATCGGATCTAGATCCCAGCCTTACAACCATTAAAGGCCTTCTTTAACTAAAGCCTTCTCAAAGGCATGGCTTTGGCTCTACCAGCCTTACAAACATTTAATACAAATTTCAAATTCAAAATTTGAAATGAGAGGGTTGCGCCTCTCCTTCTTCATTGAATGTGCGCTATGTTGGCTGGCTAGCTCATGCATGGCTGGCTTTGGAGCGATGCTCCTGCATCATACTCCTCTGTTGAAAAAAAATCATGAGCTCTTGCTCATGAGCTTCCCAATGCCATTATTGAAATCCTCCTTGATCCCAAACAGTCCTATGGAGTTGTTCATCTGCTCCACTACTCTGTTGTTGTTGTTGCTTCCACTGCTCCACTGCTGATGCTGTCTCTTTTATGATCAACTTCCCTTCGCTAGAAACTTCTGCTAATCTGACCATCAGATTTCAGATCTTCTTAATCTCCTCATCCAGCTGCTCTAGTGGATGGCTCTGTTCAGGCAGTCTCCTCTACTAAAATTATTCCTCATCAGTGGGTAGATCTACCAGATTTCCTATGCGATCTTTTTCATCCTTTGTGGCACTAAGTGTCCATTCTGCTGCAAATTTAGCTTCACAGTCCTATCACTAAGTTGTTGCTCAACTTTTCCCTGTGACAACTCTACTGTTTCCATATATCTTTCTGTTGGATCAAGTCCAACCTCTCCCAGTTGCTCCTTGGGTTGGTATTTTCCTTCTGCATCTTCTTCCAACTTCATCTATTGAATGTGTATTTTCTGCACTATCACCCTTCTCTCCAGGGCTTCAATCTGCTCACACAGATCAACAAAGCTCACGTTGTCTTCTTCTTCTTCTTTTTCTATTACAAGCTCCAATGTTGCAGTCTTCTCAGTTTCCTGGATGAAAATTTTGAGCCACTCCTTGGAATGCTCATCTTCCTCTGCTTGGGTAGCCTCTGATGTCTGCTACATTTCTCCGACAGTCACAACTAGTTTTCCTTCCCCTGTTACTGCATATGCAACATAGACACTTGCCTCAACTAGGCTCAATGGCAAGAATATCTAAATTCCCCCAATGATCAAAATGTCCTTTTGATATTTTTCCTCTATCAACTTTCCTCTGTCAGTTTTCCTCAGCTCTGAGCTCATCTTCTCTCCCTTTCCCTCCTGGCAATATGGGATTTCTCTGCTGTCCCCTTGGCAGTTTATGAGATCCTCGGATCTCATCTTATTGCCCACCTGGAAATTTGAATTTCCCATCCCGCCCTCTTGGAAATCTATGAGACCTCGTAGTGATCTCACCTCATTGCCCTCCTGGAAACATGAAATTTCCCTGCTATCCTCCTGACAGTCTATAAGATCCCATAGAGATCACATCTCATTGCCCACCTGGCAATTCAAAATTTTTGTTCTGCCATCTTGGTAGTCTATGAGATCTTCTAGTGATCTTAGTTGATCCTTAACATCACCAAGATTCCTCCCAGTCTCTGGTTCACATACCTGAACCATCTCCTCCTCATCATTCTTGAGGCTTTTAACATGTCTCAAACATCCTCTTATCAGCCTATGTTGTCTTTGGTCCACCAATTCCCTGACTGGCCATTTTACCTTTGTCCTGATGAGCCATTCATACACCCATCATGACATTGCCTCCTGCTGCATCTATAATGCGAGCTCCTCCACCCTTGCTCTAATCTCGGTGAGCTCTTTATCCATCTTAGCTTTGCTTGGTTGTTGATGGTTCTTCTTTCCATCGCATCCATGGCCTTCAATAGCCATCTTCTGCCTTATACCTGCCCTTATGGAAAACCTGCTACTGTCACTCTGCAACCCTGAGTGTTCCCATCTTCTCCTACAGTTCTCTTTGACTGTCTCCTTAACTGTTGCCTTCATGTAAACAATCACCACAGAGTTCCAATACTCTATCTTCCTATGATACCAAATTGATGTGTATTAGAGTACTCTTTCCTCCTCTCGCTTCCTCTGCTTGCAATATACAACTAGAGTCAAGCTTTGTTACCATATACTTGGTGTAGCACCCCCTGCCTCGATAGGTTTTGCATGACCTCCCGGTCTTAGGATCATTTTATCCTTTGGATTTGCAGAACCAAAATGGTTATTTTGGCCTTCCTTGAGACCTCACAAACCTGATCCATAGGTCCTCTCCTGAAAACTCCACCTATACAAACATACACCAGGCATGAGTCCTCACCTCTTCGGCCACAAATATGTTTTTCAGTCCTTTTTCCAAAATGGAATTTCAGGATTTCAGAACTCCACGAGTCCTGATGTCGAGAGCCTACGCCTCCTCGACCCTTCGAAACTTGATATGTCGAAATGGCCTTACCAATGCAATCAACCCCTGTCCAATCTTCGGTCCATGTGACCGTTTTCTCCTGTGATCGCAGTCAACTTTGGGGTTTTCAACACCAAGAGCCCTGGCTCCTAGTCATCAGGATGGCCGAAATACCGATCCCCGAAATGTTGAATCCTTGGTTTTTTCCTCCTCCAAAGGATATGTCATGTTTCGTGACTTTGGGTTTCCTAACGCAAAGCACCCCCAACTCCTTGTCTTCAGGATCTCCGAAAGCCCGAATCCAAAAATGTCAAAATCCGTCATTTCTTCTCTTCAGCACATCGCACTTTGCGACTTCGCGATTTTCGAATGCGATTTGTCTTGGCTTGTGGTCTTCAGACTTGTCGAAAGTTCAAATCCCAGAACACTGAAATCCATGACCCTGCTCCATGCATGGCGCTATCCCTTCAACACCTTGGGATTTCGTGTTTCACGATACCGTGATGCAAGGTTGTCGGATCCTTGCTCCTTGGACTTCCTGGTATCCGAAATACCAAACTACCAAATCAAAGGGAGATCAACGGCTGTGATCCTCCCACATATAAGGAATCACATTCTCTCAGGACTTCGTGGGCCAAGAGTTCCAAAATATTTCCCTTCACATCCTCGGTACGCATAATGTCGAAATGCCCTTTCAGGAATTTCACCGAAATCTCCATTGTATGCACTTTTCGGGACTTCGGGATTCGCGATTTCGTGAATCCTCCGCGACCGAACTCTTGGTCATAGATCCCCAAGTATATAAAACCCCAATGTGTTTAGATCTCTGCCATGTGTCCTCTGAAGTGGATGGTCACGATGCTTTCGTTATTTCATGTACCGGGAGCTTGAAACTCTCAGTACCAAAATCTATGCCTCCTCTACCTTCCGAACTCAAAATAGCCGAAATGATGAAGTTCTGCTCCAAAGGCAAGTCGCATTTCACGACTTCAAGTTTTTCACTATGAAGTGCCCCGACCTCTTGTCATCGGGATTGCTGAAATGTCGAACCCCGAAATGCCAAAATCTGACCACTCTGCTCCTTTGCATATGAGGATTAAACCTCGTGCAACTCCTCCTGGATCCGATGGCTATCGGTCCATGGGCCCAGATATGACGGAAGTTGTATCTCCTTTCTGAGCATGTGTTTCCTCCCTTTCCTTTGGAAGATTTTCCGAGTTCCAAAGGTATCGTCCTTTGCTTCCTTCTCTTCTGTTGCAAAGCCTTTATCCTTGTCTCCCGCTTGCATTCTAAGGATGCTTTCCCTCCTGAGCTTTCGAGACTTCTGAAACCTTGAAAGGTTTTCCATGACTTCTTGCACTCCTTCCAGCTACTGCTCTGTGCACAAAGGCACTCTTCCTCTTGAGCTTTATCCTTCTCTAAAACCTTGAAAGGTTTCTCGACCTCTGCACTCCTTGCAAAGTCTCTACACACACAAAGGTGCTATCTGTCCTGAGCTTGGGAACTTGAAACAAGTTCTTCCTGCACACACTCCTTGTGCTTGAGGAGCCTTCAGACGGTTTCCTGTCTATCAACACTTTACTTAGGTGTTGGCCTGGTGCAATCCTTGCATAGGTATTTTTCCTCCTCTACACCAACTGCTCAAACCCAATGGTCTCTATTCTTTTCTCTCCTTGAAGGAAAGGAAGTGCCCTCTTAGCTTCTTGCTGATCAAGCACTCTTTGCTGAGCCTACAAGGTGTTCAGTAAGCCTGAGAAGGTCTCCCCGACACTTCTTCTTCTTTCTTGGATGCTTCTCTATTCCAAAACTCAAAGGAGTTCTCTTTGTGCATGCAGGCACCTGTTCAATGCCCTCCTGACAGAGCTCTATAGACTCCACAGTGATTCTATCTCCCTTCTGAACTCGAACCAAAGTTCTCCTCCTCAATGCAACCCATGCATATATTGAATGCCAACCTAGAAGAGTTTCTCCAGAGTTCTTTCAGTGACTCTGTTTCCCTTAATGAACTCGACAAGATTTCTCTATTTCACTCAGTGCGCTTACTCGATGCCCTCCTGGCAAAGCTATACAAAACTTCTCAGAGATTTTGTCTTCTGCTACACTTTCCTCTTCACGGTCCTACCTCCAAGGTATTCAGTAACCTTGATGTTTCTAATTGATCCAATGACTTCAGCTGGTGTGCCCTCCTGGCACATCTTTGCCCAAATTCCGCAGAATTCAGGATTGCATCTATGCACTGGCTTCTAGAACCTGCAACATTCTATCACACCCTCTTGGCATGAAGCCTCAAATAAACCACAAACATGAAATCAAGAACCCACAGATAACAAAACCTATCTGTTCTTGCAAATGCACACCTAATCATACATCTACAACATATAAATACACACACATGAAGACATTCATCATACACAAAATAACATGCAGGAAAATTTGCTCTGATTACATTAATTTGAAAATGTCTCTTTACAATGTGTTTGAGCTTAGAATGCAATAGAGTCTCCACTCTCCTCTCTTCTCTTCTTTTTTTGACTTACCCTACCTACTCTAAAACAAGATCAAAAGATATTTTACATGATGGGGCTCTTCGAGCTCTTCCCTCCAAGCTACCTACTCTTATTCAATTACATTGAATCACATTGAACGGGTTGTCTAGTCTGAATCAGATCTAGATCCCAGCCTTACAACCATTAAAGGCCTTCTTTAAATACAACTTTCTCAAAGGCACGACTTTGGCTCTACCAGCCTTACAAACATTTAATACAAATTTCAAATTCAAAATTTGAAATGAGAGGGCTGCGCCTCTCCTTCTTCATTGAATGCACGTTGTACTAGCTGGCTGGTTGGTGCATGGATGGCTTGGGAGCGATGCTCCTGCATCAAAAATTCATTTTTGAATTTGTTGTAGGGGGTTAAAGAGGAAAAAAGAAACACATAATAGAATCAGAGCACCATATAGATGAATTCTAACCTAGTTAGGAAGAAAGTACATAGTTTAAATTCTTTGAGTCTAAAGAAACATTTAGATGAATTCTACACTCTTAAATATCAATTTAAACAGAGAAAAAAATGAGATGCAAGTAGGGACACAAGAGAAACATACAAAATATAAGAAACACATTGTCATCTCATCATCATTAGAATCATTTTCATGAAGGTTAAAGACCTCTGCATTTTCATTTCATTCAGATTCAAAAATTTACAATGAAGATAAAAAATACTATAGTTTTTCCAACATCCCCCCCCTTTGCACCTTCAAAATTCTCAAATATATAGATAAACACCATTAATAAGATAGAGAAGTTGAACTACCCTGCTATCCTATGATTTTGGATCTTATTACATAACAAAGAAGACAATTTATAATTTACTTGCTAAAAATAACAAATTCGTTTTGCTAGAAAATAGGAGTCAAAGATAACATCATATCTCTCGAATCACAATATACTTTACAAAACAGGGAGTTTTTTTTGGAGATGACCCCGTGCTTGAGAAAAACCTCTTCATTTTTTTCAAAATTCTTCTCCATATTCTTGAGATCTCCACCCAACTATGATGACTAAAGAAGGAAAACATTAAATGATAGAATCTCGAAAAATGGGCCATAAATATTCATTCGAATATCTCAAACTATGAAACCTGTGTAAAACATGAGAGAGGTTTTTGTTATTGATATCATTATTAAAAAAAAACTCTCTATTCTTTTCTAAAATCCTCTCCAATTTCTCAGGAAATGATCTTGTAGTTGACTGCAAAAACAATCATTTTCAGAACTTGCGTGGCGTGCCCTGTAGACTTTGCATACCGTGTTTGATTTCTTAATTAAAATTCATTTAGGAGGTGGATGCAACACTTATGGAGGATAAAATCACTACTAGATCATCCACCAATAATTTCCCAATCTCCTTTAACCCTTTTTGTATCTACAACACTTGTGTAGTGAACTTGTGTGACACGTTGTGTAAATGCATCATTCACCATTTGTGTAACGTGCTTTTCACAACACAACTAGCTTTTTCTTCAAAACTCATCCAAATGGTAGATGAAACATATATGGAAGCTACTCATGACTTCTGGACCAAAAACCAATCATTTCCCATCTTTTACCATATTTAAATATGCTTTCATAATTTGCATAGCACAAGGTCACTACGCAAACTCTGTATAATATAGTTTTCCAAAAAACTCAAAACTAGTGTATTTTCAAAGGTTCTTCAAAAAAAAAAAATGGTGCAGTCTTGATCGTAAATCTCAACCACCTCTGCAAGTAAATCTAACTATTGGAATATCAGTTGCAAAATCCACTGTGTCTTCTGAAACTCTTTGAATATTACTTTCCTTCCTAGACTTTACAACTTGACATATGCCATACCATTTTCATTTTTTAGCAATCACTTCAAACCATCGACCCAAATTGAAATGCATTGGTCTTCTCAAGACCAAGGCATGACTTTTTAAACTATTGAATCCTTATAACCTTAACTATGAAAATCATGGTGCTAACATCTACTTTTCAACAAATTTTAAAAGGAACAACGAAAAGACATTGTACTAGGACTAGACATGGGCAACAATGACCTGTGAATGGGGCCAACTTTGAATTTTTTTTAAATTGTTTCTCTATGCACTGAAATTTGACATGGATAGACTATTCACATGACTTGAGGATATGGGGGGGTTTCTGGACTAAAATTTGACTCACACACCCACTTGTTTCCATGATCAATTCATCATGTATACCATAAACCCTATTTTTCTTTCAAAGTACACAAATTGGTTGACACAAGTTTTAAGCTTACATCAGTATTTCTTCACTTTTCTTTTAGGTTGTACATTAACGTATATACAAGGTATGTGTGTCATAGTTGTGATGAAAAATCCCTCTTTTTCCATTCATTGTTTAATCAACACCATAAAAATATGCCCTTGCAGTACTAGATGCAGGAACATGTGTACTGTCGAACGAATTTTAAAAGGAACAACGAAAAGACATTGTAATAGGACTAGACATGGGCAACAATGGCCTGTGAATGGGTCCAACATTGAAATTTTTTCAATTTCTTTCTGTATGCACTGAAATTTGATATGGATAGACTATTCACATTACTTAATGATATGGGAGGGTTTTTGAACTCAAATTTGACTCACACACACACTTGTTTAAGGACTAATTTATGAGGCACTAATTTAAGGACTATTTCTATCCCAAAAAATGGATGTTTAAAACCTTATTGTAATGGGAGATTCATTGTTGATTTCAACCAAGTTAAGATCAAAAGATGTATCATCAAAATGAATTGTTTAAAGGAATATGTGGAGAGGGTATGGGATTTGATAAAGGGTTTCAAATATTTTAAAATAATGTTTTTTCCAAGAGAGGAGAATCAAAAGGAAGAATATTTAGTAGTTTAAATGTCTCTTTTTAACCCCCATCCATCCCTTGCTAAGAACCTATTTCTTTGTTGAACCCATTTTCCACCTGTTATCCCCGATATCTAGGGATAACTAGGAGATCATGTCTCGAGGCCCACAAGTCCTAGACATGGAGTACCGAGAGCAGGATTGACCTGAGCATGCCCTTGGAGGGCCCATCTTTCTTCTCCTTTGCCATATTTTTCCTGTCAGCAGTAGCGGCTTCCATCACCACCGGCTTGGACTTGCATCGGAGAGGACTCTTACTCCATGAGGTAATTGGTCCGAGGTATCATGGTATGTGTCATATTTGATCGTTATAACCCTCTTATATATGCATCAAGTTCCTTTCATTTCTGATGACTGCTTGGATCTTACACTAATCCACTTGACCATTGTTGGGGTGATTAATGGGGTGACTTAGCAAGCTGATGTTCATGGGTTTTGGTTAGCCACCAAGGGGGATTTGTAGAGCCATCGTCCGCTCCCACCATTTTATCATATTTACATCTTATACCCCACACATCCATCCCATTCCCCTAGTCTGGCCATTAGGATGACCTTTGAGGGATACACTTTGTCTTGTGGGAAGAAGGGGCTAAAGGCCTAGGGGGTAAAAGCAGCTGGTAAAAGATAAAATCCATAGGAAATAAAACCTAGAGATGCTTCACCCAGGGGATCCCCAAGAAGGCAATAAAAGGCCTCTAGATAAGAAACTTAAGGGACCCTAAGAAAAATAATAAAACGAGACCTAACCAAGAGGATGGGAGGTCTCATCACAAGCCGGCCCATTATGTTCATAGGTACCCAGCAGTATGACATTGCCATCATCTGGTCACCACGCCAGGGCAATGACCTTTGGTTGCATGGCCAAAGGAAAGGGGGTCTCATTACGAGCTAGACTTATCATCTCTGTGAAGATACCAGTGGGTAACACTGTCAGCTCTGGTCACCAAGCCAAGGCAATGTCCTCTGGTTAGACCTTGAAATAAACAAGAAAGAAAAGCAATAAAATAAAAGATAAGGCAATAAAGGGATTGGAAAAAATGCATCCACGACGCGTATAGCTTGCCTCCTACAAAGGAACCCACAGACGACACCTGCCCTTGGTCTTACTGTGGCTGGACATTCCTAAAACCATATCACCTCACAAAACATGGCTTGAATGATCTTCTGAGGAAACTTTCCATCTCTTGTGGGTATTAGCCCAATAGGTTTTTCTGTCAGTTTCTTCAGCTTTGTATAGTAGATCTGTGTAATATCTTTGAGCTCTTAGATGATATGTTAGGGATTTCATGCATGTATTTGATAACTTTAATGATGAAATATGATTTGCATTGCTATGATCCCGAGGAATAATGAGCCCATGGAGGGCATAGTTTTTGATGTGCAGGACCATGCCCGGCGGACAGGTACCAGTGGACCGGTACACATGAGGATATGATCATTTCGGACCTCCATGGGGCTGAAGAGCCCATCAGATGGTTGTTGGGATGGTAGAGGCAGGACAACGTCATGATGAGCCCTTACACGAAGAAGACAGAAGGACGTCCTCACCAGGACACTTTGGCAGAGATCGACCTAGGGGGGATCACCCCCTGCAGATGAGATGATGGATATGATGGATAGGACGCCACCAGGGGTAGGCTGGACATTTTCTAGAGGATGTGGCAATGTGCTTGGACCATTTTGCACATGTGGCATCTTGTAGGAGCCCTAGAAGGGCCAACGTTTTGCCTATTGGATGTTGATCTTGCCCAAAAAGGGCCAACGTCTCCCTCAGAGAGGCATGACGTCTCCCTTTTAGCTCATAATTTTGACATTTTAACATTTAATGTGAAAAATAATGTAATATTGTTAAGTCAGCCTTGTCGGTTGTTTTAATGACCTATTTTTGTAATTAAAGGTCATTTGGATGATATGAAGAGAGGACGTTGCCTCTCATTTTTGGAATAAAACAACTCACTCTCTTGTGAGAGATCTCTTTTTAGTCTTTTGTCTTGGATTATTGGCTCTTGGATTTGAGGCGCTACACTTGTGGATGATCATATTTGGCATTGTTATGGTGTTTTTATCATTGGAAGGTGTTACAACTAGGGTTTGATTAGCTGTTCATTGATTTGTAAGTATATTTTTCATGCAAAACTTCTTGATTGAATGGTTGTAGGTTGAATATATTACTTTTATGGTTACATTGTTGCTATTTTGCTTAATGATTGAAACCCTAGGGAGCAAGCACACAATTAGGTCCTTGCTTCATGTCCCCATGATAAAAACTTGTTTAGCCACTTGATTAAGAAGAATATAGCCTAGCCATTGCTATACTAATTCTTCTTTTTCTGAGTTAGATTTGAAACATAAATTGAAGAAAGAAGACGCCCTAGGCCTAATTGACTTTACACCTAGGGTTTGACTCTTAGGGTTTGAAAATCCTTGGATCTACAACACTTTTCAGCCCTAGATTTATGTTTTGAAGCTAGCCATTTTTGCCAAAGAGTTTTAAGGAAAGAGGGAGGAGCATGAGGCCTAGCTTAAGCTACACCGGAATGAGCCTCCTCCCCTTAGGGTTTTGACTTTGTTTCCTTGCCATTGCAACACTAGAAAGCCTAACCTTCTCGTCCTTAAATTTAGATCCTTCCAAGCCTCTAGCCCTACTCCTTGACTCCATTTACCCTAAGCCACTAGTCTAATAATGCAACGTTGAGTCTATTGTGTTAAAACAACCTTCTTAAAGCTCTCAAATTGAAACCCTAACTAACCCTAGCGACTTACTAACCCTAACTCTATGACGACATCATGCCTCTCTTGAACTCTTGTTTAGCATAAAACGTTGTGGCTTTGTCATCTAGCAATAGACTTTGAAGTATTGGTTATTTTCATTGGCTTGATTATCAAAACGTCCATCTCATAGTCTACTAAAACTAACCTAAAATAGGGCTGACGTCACCTTTAGTAGTATAGTGATGCAACAACATTATATGTGAGCAGATTTATGGTATTTAATGCGTTGTGATAATTCAAGGATTGATATTGAACATTGAATGCTTTTATCATTTTGTATTTATTGAAGAAGTAATATTATAAGCCATATCCTTTATTGCAATCATTGACTTCGTCAATAACTACATTTATTTATGCTCATGTGTATTGATAGTCATTGACAATTGAAGCACTAACCACTATTTTCACATTTTAGTTTTATCATTGTCTTGTCTTGCAAACAGGTGCCTTTTCAGTGGAATACCTTCTCTTTGACTATCTTTCTTGGCAGTAATCTGTGAAGGGGAAAACCTACTTTCACCTTTGAACTTTAAACCTTTGATCTTTTTCCTTTCAACACCCCAGATTACTAGGGACATCTCCCTTGGGATTAGCCACCCTGAATAGAAAGAGCCCCCCATCGAGGTGACAATGGGTGGGGAAGCTCTTGTTATGCCAGTTTGACTCTTTCCTTCAACCTATCCTACAAACTGAGCGATAAAATTTTGGCACCGTTGCCGGGGAACACTGAGTCAACCTTCCTCAATGACAAACCTTTTGTAAGCCTTTCCTCAGAAGTCCTTTCTTGCAAGCTTACCTAGCAACTCCACTACTCTCTTTTCCCCCTATTCTTTGGTAGTTTCAGAGAAGCTATCTGGTGACTCCACTGATGACGAAGCCAACAATGACTTCACAATGGGACCCAGGAAACTACAGACCTTTGGATATGAGTAAAATCCTGGGATATCCCAGAAAAATGCCTCCTCTCTATGAGGATTTCCTCCCTCGTTTTTTTGGCCTCAATGGAGAATGTCCCGAATATCACATGAGAAGATTTTGGGATTTCTTTCAACACTTCCCTATCAGCGACGAGGTTGAAGATTTGGTAATGAAACTCTTCTCTGCCTCCCTACATGGAAGGGCCAAAAGATGGTATGATAACCTCCCAGCTGCCAACATCACCTCTATGGACCTTTTTGAAGAAGTTTTCCTTGCAAAATGGACCATGAAAATAGAAGATATACAATCATTGTTGAAAGAGCTCGAAGGTATAAGACAAACCGAGTCTGAAATTGTCAGAACTTTTGAGGTTAGGTTTGAGAGATTGCTTTACCAGATTCCACAAAGCCATCGTCCTGAAGACAACTACCTCGTTTACATCTATACTAATGGACTTCAAGGACATTGGAGCTTCCGTCTAAATAAGAAGAATCCAAAAACACTTGCATAAGTTCACAACATGGCCATCCAAATTGAAAAAAGTCTCTCCTTGACCAAGACCAATGCCATGGACACTTTCAGCTTGATAAAACTAGTTTCCCTTGAAACCTTTACCGAAGATCCGTAAGAGAGAAGGGAAGAAGTTTTCAACCAGAAGAATGAGGACGTGATTAAGGAACAAGAACCTAAGCAAGATGATGAAGTATCCACCTATGCTCCTCCCGCTGATGAAAGCATCCAAGAACTTGTTTCTCCTATACAGCAAAGTGAAAATGAGGTTAGTCGCTTTCTACTTCAAGATGCCAATGACACCGTGTATTCAGAAAATGAAGAAGAAAAGAAATATTTGAACGAAGTTGATAGCCCTTGCTGTGCAATCAAGGATGAAGAAGCAGTCCATGAGGATGAAACAATGACACATGCTGAAAACACAAAAGTCCTCAAAGTTCCTGCACAGCAAGAAACAGTGAGTTACCCTCCTCTCCTAAATTTTGATGATACTTTGCTTTGTGATGAAAAGGAGCAAGAGGATGAATTTCCAAATGTTTCAAACCCTACATGCTATGACACAGATAGTGATATTGTTGATAACATTGATGAGTTCATACATGTTGGGAGACGTAGGTGGGATATAGTTGGTTATGACCTAGATCCCATTTATGACACTAAGAATCATTTCCAGTTATTGCCCTTGCAATTATCACAACAGGTTACTTCCCACCAGTAGCAACAAGGAGATGAGATTTTTACTTGTACCTTTCAAAAAACCAAGGATGACCTAGTACCTAATTCTTTGGATGATTTTCAGTGTTACCTTGAGATTTTTGATGAGTACCCTTCTAAGCATTTGGATCCTTTTCACGAAGATGCTTGCCAACCATCGTTGTGCTCAGATTGTGATACAAGTAAAGACATTGTTTGCCTGAAGAAGGTTTCTCATGACTTTTCACCCCAACCACCTGTTATTACCTTGCCATGCTTTACCATTAAAGGTGTAGTTGGGAAATACCTTTTCTATGTTGAGTTTCCTCCTTGGAAAACCCTAGACTCCAAGGGTTGGTTGGATAATGCTAACTCCAATCATTTTTTCAACTTTCCCTTAATAGTTTGCCAGTCGTTGGCTAAACCCTTGTCGATTCTTTCCTTGACTTTAGAGCGTGAGGATGTCCTAGGTAACCAGTTTACAGGCCCTTTGAGTCGATTTTCTGAACTGTGTATGTTTCATGACCCTTTCTTGGATAGAATTGAGTACTTTTCTCAGAGATGGACTTGGCATGATTTTCTCCCTCCCACCCGCCTCCATGAGTTAGGTTCTAACTTTCTCGATGATGTGATGTATATTCTAACTCATGACATTTTTGTGCTTGATTTATCACTATTTTGGTTTATGATGAAGCACAAAGGCAGGTACCAAGGGACGTTACTAGATTGGCTTCATTGGTTGTTTGACTACACCAACATGCAGCCAGCAGGTAAGTACATGTAAGTGTTCTACTTTCTATCTGCATTCATGATTACTTCATATGTACACATGTATTATTTTGTGGGGTAGCAATACCACCCCACCTTTTATCGCTGATGCTTTCTTGTCAAGTGTGAGCAGGTCTACAGGTTATGCTAGAGATTGATGAGGTTCTCATGCGCTCTACGATGACCATATGTCCCCGAGTTGGAGCCAGATGTTATCCCCAATATCTAGGGATAACTAGGAGATCATGTCTCAAGGCCCACAAGTCCTAGACATGGAGTACCGAGAGCAGGATTGACCTGAGCATGGCCCTAGAGGGCTCTTTCTTCTCCTTCGCCAGATTTTTCCTATCACCAGTAGTGGCTTCCATCACCACTGGCTTGGACTTGCATCAGAGAGGACTCTTGCTCCATGAGGTAATTGGTCTGAGGTATCATGGTATGTGTCATATTTGATCGTTATAACCCTCTTATATATGCATTAGGTTCCTTTCATTTCTGATGACTGCTTGGATCTTACACTAATCCACTTGACCATTGTTGGGGTGATTGATGAGGTGACTTAGCAAGTTGATGTTCATGGGTTTTTGTTAGCCACCAAGGGGTATTTGCAGAGCCATCATCCGCTCCCACCATTTTATCATATTTACATCTTATACCCCGCACATCCATCCCATTCCCCTAGTCTGGCCATTAGGATGACCTTTGGGGGATACACTTTGTCTTGTGGGAAGAAGGGGCTAAAGGCCTAGGGGGTAAAAGCAACTGATAAAAGATAAAATCCATAGGAAATAAAACCTAGAGATGCTTCGCCCAGGGGATCCCCGAGAAGGGAATAAAAGGACTCTCGATAAGAAACTTAAGGGACCCTAAGAAAAATAATAAAACAAGACCTAACCAAGAGGATGGGAGGTCTCATCACAAGCCGGCCCATTATGTTCTAGGTATCCAGCAGTATGACATTGCCATCATCTGGTCACCATGCCAGGGCAGTGACCTTTGGTTGCATGGCCAAAGGAAAGGGGGTCTCATCACGAGCTAGCCTTATCATCTCTGTGAATATACTAGTGGGTAAAACTGTCAGATCCGGTCACCAAGCCAAGGTAGTGCCCTCTGGTCATACCTTGAAATAAAAAAGAAAGAAAAGCAATAAAATAAAAGATAAGGCAATAAAGGGCTTGGAAAAAATGCATCCACGACGGGTACAACTCACCTCCTACAAAGGCACCCACATACGACACCTGCCCTTGGTCTTACTGTGGCTGGACATTCCTAAAACCATATCACCTCATAAAACATGGCTTGAATAATCTTCTGAGGAAAATTTCCATCTCTTGTGGGTATTATCCCAATAGGTTTTTCTGTCGGTTTCTTCAGCTTTGTATAGTAGATTTGTGTAATATCTTTGAGCTCTTAGATGATATCTTAGGGAGTTCATGCATGTATTTGATAACTTTAATGATTAAATATGATTTGCATTGCTATGATCCCGAGGACTAATGAGCCCATGGAGGGCGTAGTTTTTGATGTGCAGGACCATGCCCGGTAGACAGGTACCAGTGGACCGGTACACATGGGGATATGATCATTTCGGACCTCCATGGGGCTGAAGAGCCCATCATATGGTTGCTGGGATGGCAGAGGCAGGACAATGTCATGATGAGCCCTTGAATGAAGAAGACAGAAGGACATCCTCACCAGGACACTTTGGCAGAGATCGACCTAGGGGGGATCACCCCCTGTAGATGAGATGATGGCTTTGATGGACAGGACGCCACCAGGGGTAGGCTGGACATTTTTTGGAGGATGTGGCAGTGTGCTTGGACCATTTGGCACGTGTGCCAGCTTGCAGGAGCCCTAGAAGGGACAATGTTTTGCATATTGGATGCCGATCTTGCCCAAAAAGGGCCAACGTCTCCCTCAGATGGGCTTCGCGTCTCCCTTTTAGCTCATAATTTTGACATATTAGCATTTAATGTGACAAATAATGTAATATTGTTAAGTCATCCTTGTTGGCTGTTTTAATGACCTATTTTTGTAATTAAAGGTCATTTGGATGATATAAAGAGAGGACGTTGCCTGTCATTTTTGGAATAAAACAACTCACTCTCTTGTGAGAGATCTCTTTTTAGTCTTTTGTCTTGGATTATTGGCTCTTGGAGTTGAGGCGCTACACTTGTGGATGATCATCTTTGGCATTGTCATGGTGTTTTTATCATTGGAAGGTGTTACAACTAGGGTTTGATTAGCTCTTCATTGATTTGTAAGTAAATTTTTCATGCAAAACTTCTTGATTGAATGGTTGTAGGTTGAATATCTTACTTTTATGGTTACATTGTTGCTATTTTGCTTAATCATTGAAACCATAGGAAGCAAGCACACAAGTAGGTCCTTGCTTCATGTCCCCATGATAAAAACTTGTTTAGCCATTTGATTAAGAAGAATATAGCCTAGCCATTGCTACACTAATTCTTCTTTTTCTGAGTTAGATTTGAAACATAAATTGAAGAAAGAAGACGTGCTAGGCCTAATTGAATTTACACCTAGGGTTTGACTCTTAGGGTTTGAAAAGCCTTGGCTCTACAACAGTTTTCAGCCCTAGATTTATGTTTTGAAGCTAGTCGTTTTTGCCAAAGAGTTTTAGGGAAAGAGGGAGGAGCATGAGGCCTAGATTAAGCTACACCGGAATGAGCCTCCTCCCCTTAGGGTTTTGACTTTGTGGCCCTGCCATTGCAGCACTAGAAAGCCTAACCTTCTCGTCCTTAAATTTAGATCCTTCCAAGCCTCTAGACCTACTCCTTGACTCCATTTACCCTAAGGCACTAGTCTAATAATGCAACGTTGAGTCTATTGTGTTAAAACAACCTTCTTAAAGCTCTCAAATTGAAACCCTAACTAACCCTAGTGACTTACTAACCCTAACTCTATGATGACGTCATGCCTCTCTTGAACTCTTTTTTAGCATAAAACGTTGTGGCTTTTTCATCTAGCAATAGACTTTGAAGTATTGGTTATTTTCATTGGCTTAATTATCAAAACATCCATCTCATAGTATACTAAAACTAACCTAAAATAGGGCTGACGTCACCTTTAGTAGTATAGTGACGCAACAACATTATATGTGAGCAGATTTATGGTATTTAATGCGTTGTGATAATTCAAGGATTGATATTGAACATTGAATGCTTTTATCATTTTGTATTTATTGAAGAAGTAATATTATAAGCCATATCCTTTATTGCAATCATTGACTTCGTCAATAGTTACATTTATTTATTCTCATGTGTATTGATAGTCATTGACAATTGAAGCACTAACCACTGTTTGCACATTTTAGTTTTATCATTGTCTTGTCTCGCAAACAGGTGCCTTTTCAGTGGAATACACTCTCTTTGACTATCTTTCTTGGCAGTAATCTGTGAAGGGGAAAACCTACTTTCACCTTTGAACTTTAAACCTTTGGTATTTTTCCTTTCAACACCCTAGATTACTAGGGATGTCTCCCTTGGGATTATCCACCCTGAATAGAAAGAGCCCCCCATCGAGGTGACAGTGGGTGGGGAAGCTCCTGTTACGCCAGTTTGACTCTTGCCTTCAACCTATCCTACAAACTGAGCGATAACACCACCCATTGGTACCATATAATGTCGAAGGTTTTGGAAAATATTTTAAAACTATGAACACATTAAAAAAGTATTGTATTTGGCTGATGAAATTGAGAAAGAAATCCCAAAAAACACTATTCTTGAACCTCAATATGAATATTCAAGGTAGGACCAATATGATGATCTTGTAATCCTAAATTAGCAAGAAAACATTCTATCTAAAGGTGTAATATCATTGGAGTCTTTATTCAATAAATATGACTAAACGTGAAAGGTACAACTAGGAGAATACCAATCACTCTGAAAAGTCCAATAAACCAAAAAGGTCAACATTGACATAGAGGAAAAATATATTTCCCCGTGTATTCTATATTCTTTGACGTTTTTGGAAGATGTTCCAAGGATTCCTTATTATTAATTTGAGACTTTATTTCTATATTTTTATATGGTATGGAGGTCATGACCCATTTAAGTTATATGTTCATAACTTGGTTGGTATGGTGATCCCATGCAATATTATGTGTTTTTCTTAAATTGTTTTTAGGCTTGGAGACAATTTTTATTTTGTTTTTAAATCCTTTACCCCTCATATGTAACCTTTATGGACCAAATTCCCCAAATAAAATAATAATATAAAGAAGAACTCCATGCATGCATTGATAAAGATATAGAGTCAATGAATAAAAATACACTCTTTCACAGTTAAATGATGTTGATTTCAAGGGAATATGATAGCAAATTCGTATTGGAAGTACTGAAGGGACATCATTTTAAGGATTGAAATATGGGGTACATTTTTTCAATTGCATTCCCCTTGCTCCTATAATGTTAGCACAACTATATAAGATCATATCTCTCTCCTTAAGCTCAAAGAGGAAGGAAAAAAAACCTAACCACAAAATAAGTGGTTTAGGATTCCTTTGATCACGGGATTCTAGTATTTTTGTATCCATGCACATACAGGTTTGGGGATGACCATATCCCAATGAAATTCCCAACTAACCCACAATTACCTAAAGTTAAGGCCTTTCATGAGGATGAGGTCGAAGGAAATTTAACCTTCGACATTTCTTCCAACTTATTCAAAAAACATGGATGAACTCGATAAGACAACAAAGAACTTGTGTGGCAACAAAGAATACCTCCCTAGTTAAGAGGGAGTGTTGATATTTAAACAACATTGGGAAGACATTCTTCCATATATATATATATATGACATGATATTTAAAATACAAAGTATAAATATATATATAATAAATATGTAGTTATATGTTATCCAAGGGACACATCCTTTCATGGATGGTCACCATATGTTTTATTTATCTCGAACACTAATCATTGTAATAATATATCCATATACAATATCATCTCTTATGAAAAATCAACACAAAACATTCCCAATATTCTCAAAAAATGATAAATACTGCAACTATAATGGAAAATTTAGGAAGACGAACCCAAATTGGCATTTTAGTAACTAACATAGTGTTAGGATCAAATTCATATAACCAAGGAGTTATCAAAAGTCTTGCATATCCCTAAAACTAGGAACCCTTCTCAAACACATATTGATAATAAAGATGATCATGGAACTAAATTATAAGAAAACACTTGAAGAAAAGAGAGATTTCACATTTCTTGGTCCAAGTTGAATGAGTACACTAAGACAATGTTGATGTAAAAGTATAATACCCATTAAATCTACAACTAAGTGATTATTTTTCATGTAATGGTTGTAGATGGGTTACCTCCGTTGCTCCAATATCCACCATTGTCACTCTTCATTGTCCTCTGCTATATAAGAGTTATGACGAGGAGAAGATTTTGAATGATTTGCAATGGTAGAGTTTCTTTTAAATGTGTCCTTAAATGACATAGTTTTGGAAGGTGAAAGAATATGTGAACCCGCAACACCTCCACACAATTGTATCATCCAATTAAGGAGGGAATATTTGCCTATATCGTAGATAGACAAGCGAGTTTGATCCTCAAGTTTTTTACCTCCATATATTGGACATTGTTGATCCACGTGGATCCATTTCATGCACTCCAATTTCTACAATAGATCAAACACACAAGCTATGTAATGCACCCATAATCAAATATTTTTTCTGAAGAGGGACCTAACCGTAACCTAAAGTTTTTTCTTTCTTTGTTCGAAAGAAATAGACACCTTGCTAAAATTTCATCAAGAACTTTACCTGTGGACATGTCATAGAACATGAAAACATTGTTACTAACCGTGTGTATACATTTTGTCAAACACATGCCATGTATCCTAAAAACATTGTTACTAATCATGTTTATACATTTTCTCAAACACATGCCATGTGTCCATAATATATTGGCAATGATTGTGTGTATACATTTTGTCAAATAAATTGCAAGTTTCTTGAATACTTTGGCCAAACATATGTCAAACAAACTTAGTGCTGAAATGTGTATCCTAATGACCAAAAACCTTGGGATTTTTCTACAGGTATGCTTCTTCCTCTAAAATAGAGAAGGCCATTTGAACGACATCGTTACATCTAACCATTGAAATTGATTCAAAGATTTTTGCCTCTACAAACTCTCGTGATGGTCATGGAAAATCAAGATGGAAGGCTCATGGAAAATCAAAATGTTTGAGTCTATGCCTCCAACTAATATTCGCATGGTTGTTCTATCGGCCCTAATATTTTCTATCACATTGAAAAATATTTGAAATGAAAAAAAACACTATGTGCCCAATGACTTTATGTACTCATTATGTTGGTCCTTTATGGCATCTTTCATGAACTAGTTAATTAGATAACTATGGCCACCATGGATATCAACCCCATCTTTGCATACATGAAAATATACTATCTTTATGCACTTTGCTACCTTAGTTGAGTTTAACCTCATAATTAGGAGGTTTACTTTCTTTATTTCTATCTATATATGTAAGCATTCTAAGTTCAACCTCATAATTAGTAAGTTTACTTTGTTTATTTCTATCTAAGCATTGTAATTTTATTAGTCTCTGTCATAGGCCTAGAGGGACTATAATGATCGATAATTCGTTGACTACATATTAGTTTGTCCTTTGACCCAAAATATTTGCACAATACCTATTGTTGGAGCTATGGAATTAAAATCATATATTTTTATATAATAAAAAGTAACATATATGTATTGATCTGATTGGATAAGAGATTGGAGGTCTTATTGCAAGCTTCACTATTCTCAATGTTTTATAGGGAAACATATCCAAACGCTTTCTCGTATATAGTGTCTTTTAATCATATATTTTTCCTCTATATTGCTTGAAGGTGAATTAATGCTAGCATTAGTTTGAATGTTTGTATTAGCATTTTCTTCTACCTGAATATAACTATAATTTTTTATATGTACTAAGCATATTGAAATGTTTTTATATCCAAGCTTTATAGTGATTGAGAATTCCAAAGTTTATAACGTCTTTGGCAGATGTATTTTTGTTGAAATGTATTGACACTTATTCTGAGATGCCTCAATAGGCTTGACAGCTTAAATGTTTACATTGCACCATGTCCTCAAACAACCCTGACAACTTAAATGTTTGCATACCGTGAGGTCCTTAGATAGCCTGACAGCCTTAAATGTTTATGTAAATACACTTCTCAAAGTACATTTTTCCTTGAAATCTTCTATACAGTAACAACGAATTTGCATAGTCTTATTTGTCCACCGCCAGTTTAATAGCCATTGTATGTTTCGTCCTTGTTCTACCTTTGCAATGCAATTTTCTAATCGTTGAAGCTACATACATTGTTTACTAGTTCGATGAGTAATTATTCTTCACTAGTTTCTCGGTTGCTGCCTGTTGTTGTTTTTCTCGTGATTCGACCTGCACTTCTGCATTTCATCATTCTGGAGTAAGTTTCTATGCCATACTTTCATTTTGTATTCCTTTTTTGTTGTTTAGTGTTTGCATTTTGCAAGTAAGAATGTTTGCTTATTTTTAGCTGCATGCTCCTCATATGTTTTTGGTTGCTTCTGGGCTTGGGCTACATTTTCATAATTGTTGGAGATACATATGATTTTTACTCGCTCGATGGTTCTTGTTGGTTCGTTGGTTCGTGGGTTGTTGGTTCTGTTTGTTTGTCTTGGGTTTGCGCTTTGGGGCCTTGGAGGTGCAGTTCGTCTTGTTCATGCTTTCTCGTTAGTCTAGTGTTTTCTATTTTATTTTCTTTCATTCGACCTTGCAAGGTTGGGGTCCAATGGTGGTGGTTGGAGCTTTTCTTCTTTCTTTCTTTTTTGGATTATTATTGTTTTTTTGGGTGCTTTACGGTGTTCATCCCCTACACCCAGGAGTTGACATGCAGTTTTGTTATTTTCCTTGTCTGTCGAGGCTGATATTTGTTATTCTGTGATATTTTGCTAGTGGTTCACTACTGGGATGAAAGAAAATAGTTGCATGCAAAATTGTTCAAGGATTACATGTGAAATTGCAATATCCACTATTTTGTTTTTTGGATAAAGAAAATCTATGCAGGCTACATTTATAAACTATGTATGGTTAGATGTGTCGATATGAAATTACATGTTCTTTTTCCTCTACATAGACTAGTGTGCACATGATACAATTTGTGTTGTGCTGAAGATATGATATGTGCAACGAAGTTTTTGCAAGATTATATTTGGATGTCTGGAAGCATGTCTGGGTGATTTGCCACGCAAAACCAAAAACTTGTATTGTGGGAAAATAAGTCTGTGTAGAGGATAAATAACATGTATTTCCATAGGTGGAAGCATATATGGAAAAAATTCCATGGAAAACTAGGTATCGTTTAACTACGGCCATGCAATTGCATGATATTTTTTGCCTTGTAATATATTTTGGGCAGGGAGAAAAAAATTACACGTTTACAACCATGGATAGAGAAGCGCAAAGGTCATGTTTCTGCCTTAATAGACTATTCTTTGAGTCTGTTTTAGTGTATGTACATATTTCTTTCTCTTCAGTGAATATCGGCTTCCATTGATGTTCATTGTATTTTGTGTGTTCCCACATTCAAACAAACATAATAGCTGGAAAAAGTGAGGGAGTCTCCACTGCATCGGTTGAAGAGGATATAGAAAGGTGCATGCTTGTAATGTTGTTTCATATTGTGTTGTTTTGTATTTCATTTATGGTCTGTATATGTGCTCAACTAGTTTATTATATGTACATGTTGCGTGCCTTTCTACATGATAAGTTGTCTTCGTTGCATGCCTTCATGCATACTAACCTGCTTCGTTCACTGTGTTTTCACTGCATTGTTGCATTTAAACAAATAGAATAGGTGGATATGATGATGGGATATTTTGTAGGTAAACAACCCTTTTTCTCTTTCTTTTACTTGTTTGTCTTCATTTTAAGTTATCTTCAATACATGCCTTCCTGCATACTAAGCTAGTTCATGTTCATTTTGTTTTTGCTGCATTGCTGCATTTAAACAAACATAATGGATGGAAAGGACGATGGATTATTTAGCAGGTAAATAGACATGTTTCTCTTTATTTTAGATGTCTATCTTCATACTAACTTTCCTCCATGTGCATTACATATTCAACATTGTTTCCTTGGAAAAAATGGTTGCTTGGACAGGGAGATGAATTGTTATGTACAACAACAGAGGGTTATGTGGTACAATCTTCTAAAAGGTATACCAAGTGTGTTGGTAAATAAAATATATAGACCTGGTGGGGGCATATAATATTAGACTTGAAAAAGATGACTTGGCAGTAATGGGCCTTTATTCCCTCCATATTTCTACTTTTTCCAGCTTTATTATCCCTTTTGTTTTCTAATTCATTTACTTAGTGTCCTTTCTGAAAATTCATTCATGCACCGGTTGGTATACCAATGGATTCACATATGTGGTCATGTTTCTACCTTATTCCATAGTTACCCACTTTCTCAATTGCGGGTTCCAACTTTTGGGGGTCCGCGATATACAAATTGACCATGGTGCCCCGTGCTCACGCCTTGTTTACTGTTAAACATTTCTCCAATTTAAAAAAATCATATGCATACAGTTTTACAGTTATTTATTCCTTCTAATACACACTATACAATGCATATGATTCTTTAGTCTTGATGTTCATCTTCACATGCTTGCATCATAAAAAGTTGAACTAGTGACATGGGCATGAGCAGTCAGTCATCCCAGACATCAATAGACCAACAAGGGAAAAGGTAAAGATGCATACACTTTGTTCTTACTATGTTTACTAAACAGATATCGTGTGTTATATATTCATCTATGGCATGGAGGATATGTTAATGTTATCTCCAATACATGGTTTGCATCTCGCAAGAAGTATCAACAAGTACAAGTGAGACACCTAATGCGCTGCATGTTCCACATACTAAGAGGTGTGCTTGCGAAAATCTGGTTCCATAGTTCATCAAAGCTATCTGTGTACTTGTAGATTTATTCCAGTGAAAGAAGAATACACATACACACACAAAAAAAATATGCGCAGTACCATTCACTTTAGTTTTCCTGTTCAAAAAATGTCATCAGGTCTAGAGTTGTGACATTCAAAGTATTGTCAATAGAGAGCTTGAACAACTGCTGATCTAGACAAGTATTCATTGGGGACATAATGGTTGTCTATAACACCTACTTGGACAAGGAAAACAAAAGTACATCCATTATGTGTGCTGACATGATAGACAAGGAGGCCATGATGACAGTGACACTGATTGTTCCTCCACAACTTGTCCAGAAACATGTAGAAAAGATATTGTCGTGTAATGGGATATCCATTACAAATTTTAATATATTTTCGAAAACAGTATATGACCGTGGTGATTGCGATCAAATTATTTCACTGAACAAAACAAGCATTGTGGAAAAAAATCTTGTTGTTTGTTCATAATATCGTTTCGTTTTGTATTCGACTATTAGACAGCTTGCACAGATAACTTATATTTACCCAATCAGAACGATTGGGGTAGTTGTCACACTGCCAAGGAAATTTGGCTCACAACACATTCTCCATATGAAATATGGAGTGTTAGACAACAACAAGGAAATGGTATCACTTTTCATATTTAGTTTTGTCCTTTAATTTTGCATGTGCATGTATCTCGGATAAGTTACACAAATATTGCACTGTTCCATGTTCCAGCTACAATTGTTCGATATGTATTCAGATTTGTTTTCATCAATGGAATAACAATTGCATAAAGGGAAGATTCCACTTATGTTGTTCAAAAATATAACAAAGAAGAGGGATGTTAGAGAAAGGATCTTTCAGACAACCCAGGCAATGTTTGTAAGAGAGTTGTGAGCAGATATAGTAGAGGATCTGAAGAAACTAGCTACCTCTACAACTGTTGTGCGTATACATCCACAAAATCATCCTCACTTTGCTTATAGAAATAGCCTTGCACACATTTCTGCGCCTGTTTACTTTTTTTTCTTTTTCTTTTAAGGGAAGGGGGAGTGCAGTTGTGTATTATATTGTTCAATGTATTAATTTATATGCTCACGTTCCCAAGTTGAAGGTGTTTTAGTTGTAGCCAATGTGTACTTGACCCCCTTTGAACCTGTATGTGCAAAATGCAACTCCCCTGCCTCTACCTCCTCTTTGATAAGTGATGATATGATTGATTGTCTGTGATGCGATGAAAAATTTCCATATATATATGGAAATTGCGTCAATGTTGGTATCTGAATCGTTGGCAACACAACCGTGCAATGTACGGTTATGAAGCCGCTGTTACAAACCGTACTTCCTAGGTTGGCACAATTGTCATATGAAACTTATTTACAAAAAAAGGCAATCAGTGTGTACATGCTGCGGGAGCTTCATATACATAGAAAGTTCACCTTAAATGAGGAAAATGCAATTTTTCATATTGGCTGAAGGGGAAAAAAAAAATTATATATCAAACTTTGGCAGGAAAGAAAAATACCTCATGTGTCTCTGTGATATTTGTTCAGCATCGAGATGAATGTTCATTGGACTTGGCTACCTGGGATTGCATGTGAATAATATTTTCATGGCAGAAAACCCCATATATCCCATGGCCTCAATTATTTTCTACTGGCAACATATACTAGATGCAAGAGAAAATGATTGCGGTGACGTCTTTTCTTTGAATATCAAATTGATTGGTGCAAATGCCGATGGGTTCTGCTCTATGGAACCTTCTGAAAACTTTCGTGTGGATTGTTTGAAGTTTAGTTGGTTCTTAGTTATGTGTTTTGTTTGTCAATTTGTATACCACGGAACTTCAACTGTTCTTTGGAGGACATAGCACAATATAATTGAATTTTTTAGCCAAATGGTCTGCAGATCCACTTGATCGTTTCTATGGCGTTGTCACGCAAATATACTATGTGTCTTCTTTTACCAGATTTCCTTCATTGATGAACCTGGTCAAATTATTATTCTGGAATAATTTGAAATTAACAAATATATAGTGTGCGAAGTGAAATTGTACTATCATATCAACAAGAGGCCCTTAAAATTCAAATTGGTTGTTGTTTTGACATTTTTTCTTATTCAATGAACTTGGTAAAATTGATGTCCTTGAATAATTTGAAATCAACGAATATATATTGTACAGGGTGAAATTGTGCTATGATATGAACAAGAGGCTCTTAAAATTTAAATTGGTCCTTGTTATTCTTGCAATGATAGAATTTTAAAAAAACTTTATTTTCTTTCCTTCATTTTTCTAAAAATAAGTGATTTAACATCCTTTAATAATTTAATGTAATTCACTTATACAAAATCCATATTTAATATTAATAATTTAGTATTTGAAATTAATGTTTTTAGATAAAGCTAGATAGGATGAGCATCCCTAAAGAATTGGAATCTTGAACACGCCAAAAGTGCAATGTTGAGTGAAGCGGACTGCAAGTCCACCTCTCAATTTGTATATCGCGGAACTCTCGGTAATAATTGTAGGACACAGAACAAAAAAGGCTCAATTTTCAGCCTGTCAGGACGAGAACCTATGATGCAAAAAGTGCCTAAGTATGGAATGAGGGATCTACATATGCTCTATAAAATTTCATGTCCATACTTTATAAAAGTACATGTTTTCTATGTATTTCTCATTTGTCGGAATACTTTTATATCACTCGACCGACCAGATTGTACAAACTTTCTTGTCTAATTAAATTCTTCAATATCAATATTTAATATTAATAATTTACGTTGAGTCCATCTGTCATTCTGTATATTGCGGAACTCTGAGTGCTATTTGGAGGACACAGAATAATGAAAGTGCAATGTTGACCAACAAGCCTGCAGGTCCGGTTGTTAATTTGTATATCGCGGGATTGTGGGTGCTATTTGTAGAGCGCAGAACAATTGAGGCCCAATTTTCAACCCGTCAGCCCGAGAGCCCCTGATCCAAAAAAATGGCTAAATATGGAATTAATCTAGAATCTCTACGGAACAATAAAAGTGCAATGTTGAGCCATCCAACCCACAATTATTCCTGTCAATTTGTATATCATGGAAGTCTGGGTGCTATTTGTAGGACACAGAACAACAAAGGTTCAATTTCCAGCCCGCCAAGCCGAGAACTCGCGATCCAAAAAATGCCCAAGTATGGAATGAGTGATCCACATATTCTCTATAAAATCTGATGTTGAGTCAAGCAAACCACAAGTCCGCCTGTCAATTTGTATATCGTGGAAGTCTGGGTGCTACTTGTAGGACACAGAACAAAAAAGGCTCAATTTTCAGCCCGCCAGACCGAGAACCCGTGATCCAAAAAATGACTAAGAATGGAATGAGGGATCCATATATGCTCTATAAAATATCATGTTGAGTCAAAAAGCCCACAAGTGCGCTTGTCGATTTTTATATCGCTGAAGTCTGGGTTCTATTTGTAGAACACAGAACAAAAAAGGCTCAATTGTCAGCCTGCCAGACCGAGAACCCACGATCCAAAAAGTGCCTAAGTATGGAATGAGGGATCTGCATATGCTCTATAAAATCTCATGTCGATAATTTATAAAAGTACATGTTTACTATGTATTTCTCATTTTTTAGAATACTTTTATATCACTCGCTCGAACAGATTGTACAAACTTTCTCATTTAATTAAATTCTGCAATATCAATATTTAATATTAATAATTTACCCAGAGTCCATCTGTCAATCTGTATATGGTGGAACTCCAAGTGCTATTTGGAACACACAGAACAATGAAAGTGCAGTGTTCAACAGCCAGCCCGTAGGTCCAGTTGTGAATTTGTATATCATGGAATTGTGGGTGTTATTTGTAGAGCGTGGAACAATAGAGGCCCAATTTTTAGCTCGCCAGCCCGAGAGGCCCCGATCCAAAATAGTGACTAAATATGGAATTAATATGGAATTGCTATGGGACAATAAAAGTGCAATGTTGAGCTAACCAACCCACAATTCCACCTGTTAATTTGTGTATCATGGAAGTCTAGGTGCTATTTGTAGGACATGAAACAATAGAGGTTCAATTTTCAGCCTGCCATGCCAAGAACCTGTGATCCAAAAAGTGCCTAAATATGGAATGAGGGATCCACATATGCTCTATAAAATTTCATGTCCATACTTTATAAAAGTACATGTTTACTATGTATTGCTCATTTGTCAAAAAACTTTTATATCACTTGCCCCACCAGCTTGTACAAACTGTCATCTAATTAAATTGCTCAATATTAATACGTAATATTAATAATTTAGTGTTAGAAATAAGGTTTTTAGATATGTTAGATAGTTGACAGGGATTGGCATCCATAAACTATGGCAAACTTAAACCCGATAGCTCTGCAGTCCATCTGTCAATCTGTATATCGTGGAACTCCGAGTGATATTTGGAGAACATGGAACAATGAAGTTGCAATGTTGAGCCATGAAGCTCACAATTCTGCTTTTCAATTTGTATATTGCGAAATTGTGGGTGCTATTTGTAGAGAGCAGAACAATAGAGGCCCAATTTTCAGCCCAAGAGCCCCTGATCCAAAAAAGTGGCTAAATATGGAATGGAAGATCCGTACATGATCTATAAAAATTTCATGTCCATAGTTTATAAGAGTACATAGTTAGTATGTATTACTTGTTTTTCGGAAAACTTGTAGGTGCGGGAGCTGCTGGATTCATGACTTCAGATTTCACTTACTTTTATATCACTGGGCTGATCGACTGCTTCGTCGTTTGATATTTTAATAAACAAATATAAACTGACCCAAGTTGAATTATGCTATGACATGAATACAAGTCACTTAAAATTCAAATAGCTGGCAAGTCTACTTGTCAATTTGTATATCGTGGAAATGTGGGTGCTATTTGTAGGACACAGAACAACAGAGGGCCAATTTTGAACCCGCCAGCCTAAGAAGCCACCATCCAAATATTGGCTAAGTATTGAATGAGGGATCCGTACATACTCTATAAAATGTCATGTCCATAGTTTTGAGAAGCACATATTTACTATGTACTCTCGTTTACTCTGAATCTTGTTTAGAAGACAGGGAATAATAGAACTGCAATGTTGAGCGACCCAGTCCACACCTTCGACAGTCAATTTGTATATCACAGGATTCTGGGTGCTATTTGTAGGATAAGTATCGATAGAGGACCATCTTTGATCCCAGCAGACCGACAACCCAGAATCAAAAAAGTGGCAAAGAATGAAATGTGGGATTTGTACAAACTCTAAAAGAACCTCGTGTCCATATCTTGTAAGAGTTCATACTTAGGGATTCACGAATTGAATTCCAATTGTATTATTACATCAAGAGGAGGCCCTTAAAATTGAAATAGTCCGCAAATGGGCTTGTCAATTTGTATATCGTGGAACTGTGAGTGTTATTTGTAGGACAGGGAACAACAAAGTATCACTTCCTTGATTTACAAATTTGCAGCTTTCATTAACACTCTGCAATATTTTGATGTTTAGAAAAAAAAGGAATTTCCAGGGAGTAATTATATGTATATGTAAATATAATTTTTAAATATGATGTTTTTATTTTTATCATATACTTTCGCTTTTTGTTTGGTTGGTCCTTTTAGAAATTCCGCGACATAGAAATTGACGGCTGATATCTCTCACTGAGATGCAATATGACCATCTTCCCTTCAAGTCTCCTGGGTATATCTTCTATCATTTTTCTTTTGTAACCCGCCCATCCACTTTCCATACTTAGGTATTTGTTGGAATCGGCTTTTCCATCGCCGTTTCCTTCATACTTGTTTCCAGATGTGCAATAATTAAGTTTTAATAGTAGTAGTCATCCTACAGGAACCATTAACATTGTCATTAATGTCCAGAAATCTGGAGAAGATTTGTCATTACTACAAATTAAAATAAGATTTGCGCACAAGTATGTTATGCTTTCCAAGTATTCATTTCGAAGACGTTGCAATATTTTTTTTAATTTCTCTTTTCCGTCACCACCACGTTGGCCCTTTTTCCTAATTGTGCAATTAGTGATCTATGATGGTGACAACTCATTCCGCATGAACCCTAGAGGTTTTCATTAATCAGCGGCTCGAGGAGATATTCCATTAATACACATTAAACCATAATTTACGGAGGTTTATATTATACCTCCATGATTTTAATTTCAAACATTGTCTCCAACAAACAAAAATTCTTAATAACTTGTCACAACATTTCTGTCCAGGCACAGTAAACACATTCGAGCATAATGGACACATGTTCCATTATTCCAGGGAATATTCTTACTATTCATATTCCTCTGCCGAGGAGAAAAAAAGGAGAGGGTCCCTTGGTACACTGAGAGATATATTTCAAGCCAAAAAATTCCAAGGCAACACTGCCTGCTTACAGAACCTACTCACTTGCATTCATGGTTGTCGCAGAAGTTGATGTCATAAATTCTGAACCAGAAGAAGATGATTTGATTGGTGATGATACGACAATGCATGATGGAAATGCGGAGAATTGTCCAACTCTTGCGCCCAAATTGAAATCAACCATAATGGATGAAACTTCTCGTCTTGATGATGGCGATCCTGAAAACACCAAAAGCAGTTTCAAAAAAGAAACTGACGGTAAATGCAATAGCCACTTTGCAATGCGAAAGTAGGAATTCCAGAGTTTGAAGTTAGTTTGTTCTGGGTGGAAGAATTTCATTGTGGAGCAATGATATGTTGATGCTCCCAGAGATATATTTCAAGAAATTTTTTTATTGATTTACATCTTTGGGAATCAGGTTCAAAGCTCTCATTGTTGTAAGGCATTTTTATGCTAGTGATCTCCTTCTGCCTAGAATGGAGTAATTTTTTCCTCTAGAATTCCACTTGCAACCTGTGCTCCTGAATTTTTTTGGACTTTGCAGAGGCAGTATTAGCTAAGGGATATTCCATTTTCCCTACAATGTTTTTCATCTTCTTCTACACTAGAAGCTTCTAAAAACTATCAATTTCAACACACGATGATTCATAGAGGAGAAAACTACAAAGATCTTGCATATTGCGGATCCCATGCGTGTGTTTGTCACAGATACATTCAATGTTTTGGCCCAAAGAACTGGGTCCAATTTCTAAGGATAAATGTACAATACTCGATGTTTTTTTTTTTTTTTTTCAATGGATTTTCTATTAAGAAATATTTTCCTTCGACTTTTCGTTGTTGCTTCTTTTCTAGATTTAATGCATGTTCTCATTGGCATGGTTCGATGCTCTCGTACTTCTTCGATATTGTGTTTACTTGGGTTATTTTTTTCTAAAATGGAACATCTAACAATTATATGACAATGCACTGTGTCAATCCACCAGCCTTTTATGCAAACAAAAAATGGATTGCACAGTTTCAAACCAACGTTCAATTCCATTCGCAATGGAGATAGAACATAACAATACCAATGCACAATGTTGGAGAGAAATCATTATTCTTCTTTCTAGACATGCAATTATTAAGTTGTAATGCTAACAAACCATAATGCAAGAATTTTAATAGTTGAGTTAATATGTTGCAATCATGGAAGAATGTATCAAGAACACAGTTACACCTACATGTTCCCATAAATTCTAATCTTTAACAAAGCATTTGCTAGCAATTAGTAGAAAATGAAGTTTAGTAGTTAACTTAATGTTTTACAATAATGGAAGAATGTATGAAGAACATATTTGCATGAAAACATTGTAATAAACTCTAATCTTCAACAATGCATTTGCTGACAATTAGTAGAAAATGATGGTTTTGCAACAATGGGGCTTCTTTGAAACCAGCTTCTGCTTACTAAAACTGCCTCCCACATTTTTATTTTCCCACTGTTTTATTCCCTCTAGTTTCTCTTCTTGGTTACTTAATCATATTTTTCCCGAAAATGACTTGTTGCGTAGCTTGGCGGATTGATGCATTTCCAATGACCACTTCCCCTTTATTTAGGTGGACCCTTTATTGTTCTATGTCCTACAAATGGCACCCAGAGTTCCGCGATATACAAATTGACTGGTGGACTTGGCCACTGGGTGGGTCGACATTTCACTTCTACTTTTTCGTGATCTCCAAACAACATTCGGAGCTCCGCGATATACAAATTGACAGACGGTCTCCGGGGCTGGCGGGCTCATGGTTGCCTTTCTTTACCAATGGAAAAGTGCTAAAATGAGCCATACCACATTTGCAGCATAGAAGCTATATTAAAGGAAAAAATATTTCCTCTATACTTTTGTGTCCTACAAACACCACCCACAGTTCCGCACTATACAAATTGACAGGCAGACTTTCCCTCTTCCATGCTATACATTTTGCACTGAAAACTTTCGAGAAATACAATTTAACCATTGGGTCCTCGCATATTTTGTGGAACTATTGTCACCCCATTTTGAATCTCATCTATCTACTTTCCATACTTTTCCATTTCTTCAAATTTCTTTGTCGGATAATCAGTTTGGCAGGTTGAAGAAATATTCAGTTCATAGTCGTTGTTTTCTGTGCCCGCGTCCCTTTACAATTAGCATTTGCCAATTATATAAGATCTTATTGATACACTTTCAATTAGCAATTTACCTATTCCATACTTAGCCACTTTTCCATAATTCCACAAATATACAAACTGGCCACTGGACTGCCCCATCACGATATCTTATGTTTTATACATTTTGCACTAAAAAATTCTGATACATGAAATTTGACTGTGCAACACTTAGTTGTCCTGAGTATCCATAATCCTTTTTTGAGTTTTGTCCAACCACTTTTTAGAGCTTGCCATTCTTTCCTTGCTCTCCACTGTCTCAGTCACCTTCGCACTTGTCTATAATAAATGAAAAAAAATAAAAATTATATATATATATATATATATATATATATATATATATATATACATATCTTGTTTCTAAATATGGAATTGCTAGCATTTAATTCCAACAGGTCATCATGCATAAACCGTATAAATTGTCATTTATGGGCGAAAGGCTTGAGGAGATCTCGTATTGATGTGTATTAAACCAAAATTTATGGGGGAATTATACTATCCCTTTTGAGTGTGGATTTCAAAATCATGAAATCTCGTTCGCACATCGTGGCCTTCCCACATTCACGAAACCTCCAATCCTTAATTTCTCTTCGCCGTACCTGTCACCTTCGCATTTCTAAATATGCAATAAATAAGCTTTATTGCTAACAGTTAGTCATGCACCACCCATATAGATTATCATTACTCAGTGAAAGGATCGAGGATATTTCCCATTCATAAGCATTTAACCAAGATCTAGCGAAGAGTTACATTATCCACTCTAATTGTTCATTTAAACCATCATGTGCAACAAACCAATGTTCTCATAACGCTATGGCATCAACTCGACAACATTTCTGTGGAGATACACTCAACATCTTCGGGTGTGGGGACCAGAACTTCCAGTGGTCCAGGGCATATTCTTATTAATCAACCTCTACTGCAAAGAACCAAGTAATTTGGACGTCTAGGATTGCTCATGCAGGCTGTGTCTCTGAGGTTTTTGACTGTAAGGACCTGGTCTCTTGGTGTGCCGATAAATTTATTTAAGAGAAAAGAATTATTCCACTACGGGACCAGTCTTCTATTTCCTTGTCACCTCAGGTCTTCCGCCAGATGCTAAAATTGTCGGAGCCAACATTGACATTCAGAGGAGAAGATTGTGAATAGTTCCTAGCAAAGAATAATAACGGAGTGGACCTCTTGCCCCATTTTTTGGAAAACCCACTTCTAGTTCCTAAAGATATTAAAAGCATGCACGTTAGTTCCTTTAGAAATCCATTTTGTGAAATTTCCTGGCTGTTTACAACAATAACCGAACATGAGTCCACAACAACTATTTCCTACATGGCTCTTTATATTTTGTATTTCAAAGTCAACAAACAAGCCATTTTTTATTGGGGTAGGATAATTTCCCATCAAATATGTTCCCAATTGTCAAGCTACAAAAGGAAAAAGAAATTTTGTATGTCATCCTATTTAGTTTTTGCAATAGCGCATTCCTGTTGGTTTCCGCAAATGTCTCTGTATATGAATGTCAACTGCGAATTTCACCCAATAATGTTTTGGTATGAGGCCTTGTGGAAGCACAAGGCTTCCCACTACTTTTATGAGGTTTTTAATGGCTTCCTGTCTATTTTCAAAGTTTTTTTATTAGGAGAAGATACTCCCCACATATTTGAAGAGGCAACTTGCTTTTTGGACAAGAAGAGGACACTCAAACTTTTAGATAGTTACACTGTGATAAGAATTTTTGGCTCCATGGAACAACATGCTCTCCTTCCATGTCACATTATGGACATAATGTTTGTTGCAGAAGTAGCACGCCAGTACAACTATTGGTTCAATCTGTTGCAAAAGAAGAAGAAAAACCAGTCCATTCCTTTGCCTTGGAAAGTAGGGGAGTTCGCGTTGAAAAACGTCAACAAAATTGATGATTTTGTAGCACATTCTAGCATCTCCAACCTGGGATATGTTGAACTCATAAGAGGGTTCGACCCCTATAATATTTTTCGGTAATATTTACAAAGACTTGGCCTCGACAATTGTTTTTTAAATAAACACCTACCCAAAAACAAAGACAGTGGGGACAACGGGCCTACCTCTGATGTCGTCGACATGGACATAGTGAAAATCTACACTAAATTATACACGCAACAGGGAAAAGGCCCCAGTGAGAAGAGTGTTCAATCCACAAATACCACTCCAAAAAGTACGACATCCCAGAGCATCGCTCCAATGGCCCACCACAGCAACAAAGAAATTCAGAGTTCTTCTAACAAAGGAGAAGATAGCAACCCTCCTCATTCTAAAATTGATAGTTCTCACAAGTTTCCACTAGAGAAGAAGAGAAAAAAAAAGCTGGGACATGCGGAAGAGTCAAAAATTCAAAGTGAGAACATGGAACTTGACACTGATCTGTATAGCATGCTCTGCTTCCTTGATCAACCAGAGATTCCATCCACCATAGCTATCCAATGGACATATCCGTCATCGAAAATTTTGACGAAGATGAATCCTTCGTGTTCCAGAGCGTTGTTTTTTATCAGTCCAAAAAATTGATAATTGAGAACAAATATGTTAAAAATAAGAAAGGAAAATCTCGTTCAGAGGTTCACATTGCCAACATGTGGCCATCCCAAATCTGTCAACTTCACACCACTAGCGAAGAAGCACTTCATGATTCCATTGGAAGCATGGAGACCGAGAATGCGAGACTGAAGAATAGGGTCAAGGAATTGGAAGACATTTTCATTCCTATGCAATTGTTTGTCAATCCTTTGGCAATAGCCATGCCTGGCACCCCTACACCCAATGTAAAAGAATACTCCACCCTCCTCGCATCCTGTAAAGGATATGTGGAGGATAATATCAAAAATGGAATGGAACTGGTTACTGAGGCATGGAAAATATCACAAACCATCAGTTCCCTTGGAACCAGGGCACATAGTTTGCTCAAGATTTTGTAAGCCAAGTTAAAAGATGCAGATAATTTCTTTTTAAAAATGGTCATTCATTTTGGCAATATTGTCAACAATATGATAGAAACAAAAATAAGAGAAGAAGATCTTCCATCCAAAATTTGGATCTGTCAATTGAATGCATGTTGGAAATAGAAAGTGAAGAACCTCCATCTTATTGTTGAGTCATGTGAATAAGCCATATCGAAGAAAGATAAATTATTCATTAGGCTATCAAATATAGACTTAGTCGGGAAAACCAATGAATTCCAAGACCACAACTTAATTGCAAACTCGTTGCGCTTAACCAGGAAAGAGTTCGATAAACAAGTTGCTATGTTTAAAGCCTTGTCTCTAGGAACGTTTTACAACATCCCTCAATTTGATCAAACTCACGTCCATGACTGACTAGTCAAATATGCAATACAGAATGAAGAAATTCATTAGGCTCTCTGTAATCTTTCTATCGACTTCCCGGAATTAGAAAATGATATTTTCAACATAAAAATATGGAATGAGATCAACTCCACCCCAATGATAAGCTACATTGAAGAATGGCTCGAAAGACAATTGAAACAGGCTACGGATGAAAGACAATAGACAGTTGATAGCATTTGAGTAGTCATTGAGGACATCCTTGAAACCACAGTCGTCGGTGACATTAATGAAATGACAGCCGCAAACAAATAGCCAAAGGGCTCAGATGTACCCTCATTGTAAGTTTACTATTGCATATTGCTTTGTTTATCAACCCACTTGCTCCAGTTTCTTAAATAGAGATGTATAGGCAAACACTTATACATTTCCATTTATTTATTTTTTGCAGGTATTGCACTCTATATTATTTCCACAACATTGTTTCTTGTACATATTTTTGTAATGGTCCATGGGAGCCCCAATCCCAGTCTACATGACAAACGCATTAAAATTCTGGTTTATATGTAATAGAGTTTCATTTCTTTGTATATTTCAAAATTTCCAGTAGTATGTAACAAACTTTTATTTTTTGACATATTTCAAATAAAAATGCATTTAAATTATTATATGTTACACACTTTATTCTTATCTTACACCAGTATGTATCATAAATGCATTTAATTTTTAATATGTGTATGACAATTACATTTAATTTTTTATATGTTACGAACTCTTGTTTTTTAATATATTTCAAAATAAATGCAAACGTCCTTTACTTATACCCCATGTTCACAAATGCATTTAAATTTTTATATTTCTTCTCCTTTTAATTTTATGTCTTTCTATATTTTTATCTTTAAGTCCATATGGCAAATGCATTTAAATTTCCAAAATTATTCTTCCACTGTCAACAACTTTGTAGTTTGTTATATACTTTCAAAAAATATGTGTTTTCTATATACTTTAAAAATATATATGGTGCTTTCCCTATCAAGCTTCATTTACTTTCGCCCCATGTTCCATCATATACATGTTACACACAACATTTCCATGATACCCCATTTTCTACATCTTGCTTTTTAAACAGGGACTACGCTGCCAGCCAGCCTTGTTATCTTTAGATTTTTTTATCACTAATATCACATTTTTCAAAGACTAGAAACACAACATTATAATAATAATATAAATATAGTTGCTACTTCATACATCTTTATTTATTTATTAATTTTACTATTAAAATTTATGGTTGTATAAATACCCTATTCTTTTGAATTTGAACATATGATGTCCAAAGAGGAAACTTTTGTTCTTAACCATTAAACTCTCCATATAGAACAAAGAACAGAGATAAATCAAAAACAAAAAAAAGAAAGAAAAGTGATTTCCCTAATCTATTATAGTCTCCAATCCTAATGGAATGGATTTTGAATGGTGCAAACGAACTATCCCTTGAAGCTTCCATCTGGTACTTAGGCGACTGAGAGCCCCATATTTGAATGCTAGCGCATTGCAGTATATCTGCATGGTCAAAATTCATAAACGTAAAGATCTGGATCTCTCTGCTGAATCATTCTACTATATGGACCATGGTTCTATATGAGCAGGAGGTTGGTTTTGCAGCCAAGCATGCTTCATTCAACTCCTGTTACGGCGCGAGAGATGAAATTTTATATCTGGTAAGATACTCGGTCCTTTTCATTCATTATTTCTCATCACCAGTTTCGCAAACTATGGAATAAATTCGGTTCTTATCCATACCCAACCGTTGAGTATATGTCCACTCTGATAAATTGTGGGATTATGAAAATCTTTGGGGGATTCCATGAATCTGGAAACAAGGTTGGCTGCATACATAATGTCAGGCCTAGTTTCTGTAAGATACAACAAAATGCGTACTAAGCTTTTGTACAGAGTAGAGTCCACTGTAGGAACTTCATCATTCTTGCTCAATTTTGTGCCTAGTGGTATAGGGGTTTCTGCTGGATTGCATCCTTCCATGCAAAATATTTTGATGATGTTTGCTGCATACTTTTGTTGACAGACAAAAATGCCTTTGGTTGATTGATTAATCTCAATCCCTAAAAAATATTTCATGATGCCAAGATCTATCATCTCAAACTCAGATTGCATGGCATGTTTAAAATCTGTTAACTCAAGATTTCCCGTATAGATCATGTCATCAACATATAAACATACAATCAAAATTTTACCATGTTGATCTGTTTTGGTGTAAAGAGTTGGCTCATTTTGGCTTCTGTTGAAACCAATTTTGATCAGATAAGTGTCAATTCTGCTGTACCAAGCTCTTGGAGCTTGCTTTAAGCCATACAAGGATTTCTTCAACCGATATAATTTGGCTGGCTGCTCTTGGACTTCAAATCCAGGTGGTTGATCGACATAAACTTCTTCTTCTAAGAAACGATTCGGGAATGTTGACTTGACATCGATCTGGTATACTTGCCATTTTTGTTGGGCTTCTATGGCCAATAGAGTCCTTACAATGTCTAATCTTTCTACTGGAGCCAAATTTTCACCATAATCAATACCTGCTTGTTTTGAGAATCCTTTGGCAACAAGTCTTTCCTTGTGTTTTTTGATCCGCCCTTTTTCATTGAGTTTAGTTTTGTAAACCCACTTGACACCAATACTCTTCTTGTGACTTGGAAAATCAACAAGATCCCATGTATTTTTCTTCTCAATGGAGTCAATTTCTTGGTTCATGGCTTGAACCCAATGTGGCTCCTTAGTTGCTTCCTTAAAGGATGTAGGTTGACATGACATTAAAGAAAAAAGGTGGTGTTGTTCAAAGTCATCCAATTGCTGATGGATTTATCTCAAGCTTTGAGTTCTCTGATTTTGTGGTTCAGAGAATGATTGTTTGCTGGAAGTTGAGTTATCCTGAGAATTTTCAGGTTGTCTTTGTACCTGCAATCTTGGAAGAATAGTTTGAGGTACTTGTTGTCCTGAATTTTATGCATTTTCAGAACTTGGCAGCAATGGATTTTGACTGTCCATTTGCTGATTTTTTGAATCATTCCAGAATTGATTTTTTAGAAATTTTACATCTCTACTGAGAATTAGTTTCTTGGTGATTGGATTGTAAAGCCTGTAAGCTTTAGATCTTTCACTATATCTAGTGAAAATACATTTCTCACTTCTGTCATCCAATTTTTTCCTTAATTCGGAAGGTATGTTAGCATATGCTATGCATCCAAATGTCCTTAGATGTGCAACATTTAGCTTTGTCCCACTCCATGCTTCTTGGGGAAATTTCATCTTTAGACTGCTGGTTGGAGATATATTCAAGAGATAAACTAGGCATGCTACTGCTTCAGCCCAAAAAGTATTTGACAAACTTTTCTCTTTAAGAAGTGTTCTTGCCATATTCATTATTGTCTGATTTTTCCTTTCAGCCATTCCATTCTGTTGTGGAGTATACCTGGCTGTTGTTTGCATGATAATGCCTCGTGATTTGTAGAAATTTGCAAATTCTATGGAGTTGTATTCTCCTCCTCCATCTGACCTGAGTGCTTTGATATATTTTCCACTCTGTTTTTCAGCTTCTGCCTTGAATTCTTTGAATTTTGCCAAAGTTTCAGACTTGTGTCTGAGAAAATAAATCCATATTTTTCTGCTGAAATCATCAATAAAATTTAGAAAGTAAAAGATGCCACCTATTGACTCTGTTTTCATTGGGCCACATAGGTCAGTGTGAACAAGTTCAAGATGTTGTTTGGCTTGATTTGATGACTATGGAAAACTAGTTCTCTTATGTTTTCCAAGTATGCAAGACTTACATGGGGGAATTTTCTCTTTAAATATAGGAAGACCTTTGACCATGGAGTTATTCTGAAGAAGAGTTAGACTCTTAAATGGTAGATGTCCAAATCTTGTATGCCAAACCATAGTTTCATTCAGGGTGGATGCACTTTGTGCATATGGTTGAATCAGATTTGCAGTTCTGAGGGTAAGGGGAATCATCCTATTTGGAGTCATGTGGATTTCAGAAATCAATTTTCTACTGGGGATTTTGTCATATATCTTGCAAGATGCTCCCTCAAAAATTAATTTATAGCCATGTTCAATGAGTTGTCCTACACTGAGCAAAATATGTTTTAGATCTGGAACATGATAGACATTGTTTATGTCTTTCTTGACATTTTGTTTAGTAAGAATAGGAACAATTCCTTTTCCTTGAACTTTGACTAAGTAATCATTTCCAAGTGTAATATCCGATGAGATTGAAGAATCAATGCATGAAAGTAATTCTTTGTAACCTGTCATTTGATTGTTGCATCCACTATCCAGCAACCAGAGATCCTTAGGTTGTTGTTCAGTGTTGTGACACGAAAGAAACATACCTCCTAAGTTTTCTCCCATGTGATGTGACACATGTGCTCTACCTGAGAGCTGATCTGCTTGCTTCTTCCTGCATTCGGATTCATAGTGCCCATAATTTTTGCAGCAATAGCATTTTATGCTTGATTTCTCATTTGATCTTCTCCCTTTGCCTCTTTGAGGCTAGTAACTCTGATGTTGATTTTGTTGGTGTTGTCTTTGACCTTGGAAATTTTGATTCGGATACTGTTGTCTATTGCCTCCACTGGAGTGAGGGTTAATTTGATTGCTCCCTCTTCCTTGGTGACCTCTGCTTCTGCCTCTGTCTCTCCCTCTGCTGAAGGAGAATTGAGTTTTGAAAGCAATGGAGATTGACTCATCTGTGAGATGCAGTCTAGTCTCATGTGTTACCAGAGAACCAATTAATTCATCTGTTGAGAAATTTGACAAATCCTTGGATTCAAGGATTGCTGTTACAACCATTTCGAATTTCTTTGGTAAACTTCTGAGGATTTTCTCAACAATGCATTGATCAGTGATGGTTTCACCAGTCAATCTGATCTGGTTCACGATGCCCATGACTCTGGTCATGAACTGATCCACATTTTCGGACTCTGTTATCCTTAGAGTCTCAAATTGCATCCTCAAGGTATGCAGTTTAACTATTTTGACCCTGTCATTTCCTTGATAGGAAGATTTAAGTATGTCCCAAGCCTATTTTGAAGTACTAGCGCCTGTGATTTTTGAGAAAATCGAGTCATCCATAGAATTTTGAATCCAAAACTTAGCTTTATTTTCTCTATTTGTCTGAGTTTCCTGAGCAATTTTCTGCTGATTTTTCATGGCAGACAGGTTTGTTGGACCTGGTTCCACATATCCATGATCCACTGGATCCCAACACTCTTGTACTTGCAAGAAGGATCTCATCCGAAGAGACCATAACTCATAGTTCTTTCCAAGAAGAATTGGACCCTGAGTTGGTCCTAAATTGCTAGATGACGCCATATATATATTTTTTGTTATTTTTTTTTTTTTAAATTAACAAGACCGAAAGTAAAATTCTTACTTACCTGTCTCTTGCATGTAATTTGCAGTGACTCTGGAACTCTGCATTCAATATTTCACAAGTTTTTGGCTTCACGATTCTAACATCGGGACTTCGTTATATGATTCCTCTGAGCTCTTGTCTCGCCAACCTCCGATCGCTGAAACGACAATTTTTCGATGGCCAAAGAGAGCTTATCGACCTTGAATTTGCCCTTAGTCACTGTGCAATGTGACCACGTGCCTTGATGTTAAACTTCTACGGGCTTTTCCGGTTCTCTGTCTTTCAAATTGTCGAAATGCGAAATATGCCTTTGGACAATTCAACAGTCCAGATCTTCCCGTGATCTGACGGTCCAGATCCTATCGAGATTTTGCGATTCGTTATTTCACGAGTTTAGAACTCTTGTCCTAGATTTTTTTGAAACCATGAACTCCAAAATTCTGATTTGATGAAAATGGCGTTGACATCAGTACCTCTGGTCCACATAACCCCTCCTGATATGACCGTAGTCACTTTCGGGGTTTCGCGACTCAAACGCCCGACCACTTGGTCTTTCGACTCCCGAAAAGTCGATTCCCGAAATGCCGATGGCATTTTCCTTTCAAGACTTTCCCCGAAGGCCTTGATTGTTGCCACGCGTTCCCTTACGATGGACGGTCCTTGTCGTTTCACGATTTCACGACTTGCAACACCCGATGACAGAAATCCTCTGTCAACTTGAAACCCCGGTAGCCGATATGTCGATGGTTTCCTCGATGTTCGCCATGTGTCCGAACAAATGGACGACTGTGATCTTTTCGAGATTTCACGATTTGCGATGTCGGGATTTCGCGTATCGGGGTTTTGGAGAGCAGTCTCCTTTGCTCGTCCAACTCTCGATTCCTGATTTTGCGATGGGATAAAATCGACGGCTCATGATCTTTTGTGATCCAACGATCTAGAATAGCTCGTGATCTCACGATTCACGAATTCTCACGATAGTCTTCTGACCTTTACACCTTGCGAGTCAGCGAAATGTCGAGATCATGCCACGTTTTTTTTAATGGACGGTCCAAATGATATCGGGATTTCACGACTTCACAAGTCGAGATTTCTCCTGTCTGCTTCAAAGGACTAAACCTCATGCACCTTCTTGCTGAACCAACTGCTATCGGTCCTTTGAGCAAGATCTAACAGCTGGAATTCTTTCAACTTTTCCACGCTCTCTTCGTCCTTTCTGAACTGGTTTCCCACTCTGGATCTGTTCATAGGATGAATCTTACAGCCTCAATGGTTGTTCTTTGCACATGAGATGCATTCTTTTCTCCTGTGGAAGAAAGATTCGTGAATCTTTCAAAGATTTGAAAGAAATACATGGATTCTTTAAAGCTTGGCGTTGTCTTCTGTAGTCTTTAACAGATTTGAGCATTTTCCAAAATGCTTTAAACAATGTTGCCTTCTGCACCAATATTTCACAAATTTGATCGAATTCCGTGAAATCTTCAACGTTTCTTCCTTCTGAAGCTCTTCTTCGTGAATTCTTTGATGATTCTTGAAAATTACAAGAATCTTTAAAGTTTCTACTTATGCACTCTCTTCTTCCTCGATCTTTTGAGCGTTGTATGCTCTTCTTTGAGGCGTGAGCTTCTTACGCTAATATTTTGAGCATATGACTGTCTTCTTCCTCGTGGAAATTTCCTGCGAGGAGCTTTCAAGAGTATGATGGACAACTCTCCAAGCCTTGTGAAAAGTCTGTGTTGAATTCTCTCAAGATCTGTGTAAGCTCTGCGCTATTTGAGGATCGTGTTGCTCTCCAGCCTGTGTGAAGAGGCTTACTACTGTAGCTCTGATACCATGATAAATTGTGAAGCAAGAAATGCAGAGAGAAAGAATAGAACAGAAAACAATATATTAGAATATATGAAGAAGAGTACAATGAGAAGAGTTAATGAAGAAGTAAGTACTATGCAAAGGGAAATAGCTGAGCTAAATAGGCTCAAGCAAAAGAAGAATAGAAAGCACAGCTGGCAGTGTATATTCAGCCTGTTGAGGTTATATTATATTTAACACACTAGTCGGGGTGTGTCCTACATGATTTAAAGATGGGGGGCGTGAGAGGATTCAGATTCAGTCATATTCTTCATACTTCCCTCCTAAGGAGAATTCTTTAAGAAGAAAAAAACTAACAAATGAAGTGAGAGAGGCCTCTTTTCCAATGAATATCCTCCCGATTCAGGAAGGGATAAATGAAGGAGAGCAGATCTGATGTTCGACGGGTCTGTCTGGGCCAAATTCGCATTTAGAATTTTTTTTGAAAAGTAGAGACCCTGAAAGTTGTAAGCATTTTCAGTGTTCCAAGAATTATACTCATTGTAAGGGATAAGTTAACATGGACATCTAAATAAAGCGCACACATATCAAGAATATCACATAGATAATCAAGAATATTACAGACAAATATCAAGAATATCACAGAGATAATTAGTCTAGACGCCTAAGCCAAGACCTACTGCTTGTATGTCATAGCACTTAACAACTTGAACTAACCCAGTGGCAAAGGAAATGTTATTTGTTTTGAGATATGGTTTGATTCTCATAGAAGGTAGGGTTTCTAAGATTCTCCCAAATTCGATTGTCTGAGGAAGGTTTCTTTAGTAATGGCAGACATTAAGTCTTTCCCAGCTGCAAAATAGGCGTCTTTGAGAACATGTTTCCTGAGATGTCTGGTGAATCTCTCAATAAGTGTTTCTTAGTAAAATCCCCAGAGTGTCTGTCAATAAATAAGTCTCTTTAAGCTCTCAACAAGGGTTTCTCAGTAAAACCCCACAGTAATACCCCACCGGATATCTTTAGTCTCCCAAAGGCTTCTTCTTCTTCTCTGGCGGAGATAAGTGATTTGGGGGTGATATATTGGTGGATCAGTAAGAGACACGAACTTCCTCTAATTACAGCTCGAGAAACGCCCAGAGCCCGATTCTCGAGACCTAGGAAGACCTTCATTTTTCCTTCCCTAGCTATTTCAGGGAAGCCTATGTACATGGTTATGATTTATTCGTCGCTATTAGGTTTTCGGTGTTAATGAGATTTTTTAAATCATGTACATTTCATGGTTTATAATTTTTTTTAATCAATAATAATAATAATTTATTTTTAAGGTTACCACCAAGTTAAATATAAAATTGATGTATGAGACTTCTTTGTTTTCTCAATAAGGAATCTCTTCTTATTGTACTAATAAAGTCTAGAGACAAGGAAGAAACATATTATTAACCACTAGCAACATTGAAAACTTTATATTTATTTTATTTTTTAATTGAAATTGTAAACTTTCTATATATAGAGCCTTAGTGGGCCTAATGGTTAAGAACATGTGTTTCCTCCTAAGATGTAACTCAAGGGTATGTATGCCTATGTAGAGTTTAGTAGTGAGTGTTCAGATTTTCTACTTTTTCCCAAAGGAATCCCTAATTCCAACACACAATGAGAGACACTCACAGTTCCACTAATTGTATTTCCAAAATATAATACCAATTGAATAGAACTTTTCAATACTCGGATATAGCTTGTGCTCTCACACTTCTACTACCTTCAATTGTTCTTTCTCCTGTCGATTGATCTCTCTGTTTTTTCTTCTTCTACATGTATTTTTTTCCACTAACTACAAACTCAGACATATATGGACTACAAATGAGACTTTTTACAGAAACTACTCGACTTAACAGTAACTACATCAATAACTTCGACTCACTTCTACCTGCTTATCAGAAATCGAGAAAGATAAAGCTCAACTTCATTAATTAAGACTCATGCTTGCCGACTTACTAAGACTAAGCTTGTGTAAACATGCAAATTTGTATTTGCAGACTGACTGATTTACTGAGAAATCGACGGAGACGAGAAGTTCATCGATTTGTAATTACTATTTCCAACACCCCCCCTTGATCATAAATAGGTGGGATTACAAAAATTTACATAAAAAATTGAATTGACATTTACTCTCACTCATTTGTTACTGTGCAAAATCCCATACTACTACACAGATGTTGAAATGCATCTCTTGCTAAATCTTTTGTGAAATATTTGCGACTCATTCTTTTGACCTGCAAAATTCTAAATATATATTTTTGTTATTCACTAATTCTCTGATAAAATGATACCTTGTATCAATGTGCTCGGTTTTCTTGTGAAGCACATGATTCTTTGATAACATGATGGTTGAATTGTTTTCACAAAATGTTGTTGTTTTTTCATGTTGTTCTTGCAACAAATCTTTTAACATTATTCCCATCTATATTGTTTGACAAGTTGCGCTTATAGATGTGACGTACTCTTCTTCTGTTGAAGACAGAGACACTATGGGTTGCTTCCTTGATGCCCATGATACTATACCAATTTCAAAATGAAATGTGTACCCAAATGTACTTTTCATGTCATCTATGCTTCCTCCACAATGACTGACAATGTATCCAATAAGTCTGAAATATTCTGAAGTAGAATACTTGATGCCAAAATATTTTGTTTCATTTACATATCTCAGAATTCTCTTTCTTGTCTTCCATTGTGATTCTTTTGGAGTTTCTATGAACCTTGAAACTAGACTCACTTCATACATAATATGAGGCATTGTCATTGTTAGATACATAACACTGCCTAGCCGTCTTTTAAATAGCGTGGGATCAACCTTGAACCCTTTATCTTCCTTCCTTAACTTTAATCATATTATGATAAGTGTTGCGGATGATTTCAAATTTATCATGTTGAATCTTTTCATAATTGATTTTCCATGATTAGATTGTAAGATAAACATACCAGACTTGGACTGGTGAACTTGAATACCTAGAAAATATCTCATAAGTGTTGGGTATGTGTTATATTCTTTACATGTGTGTGTGTGGGTGCGTCAGATACGACAACTGTGTTTGACGATCCCTCGCACTAGTGCCCTATTTGTGCCATGTGCGTTGGGTGCTTTCCTATGGGGGTCCTAGGGGGGGGGAAATATCCCCCTCCTGGTTACGCGCAGCATTCGGGGCAGCGCCCCAAATTTTTGTTTTTGGCGGTTTTTTCTATTTTTAGTGGTTTTGTAAATTAATCCCAGATTAAGGGATTAGGGTTTTGGTATCTACGGAATACCTAAAAGAATTGTATTTATTGTATGGTGAATGGTGAAATTCGATATAATGAATATAAGAAAGGTTTTCCCGGTTGAGGGTTTCCGGTATAAAATCTCTATGTACTCTGTGTATGAGCCATTGATTAATTTATGTCTTGCTTAAGAATCTATATGCATTTCTTTTCTTCGTAGGTTTAAAAATTACATGTGGTATCAGAGCTCATTTTTGGCTTCAGAGGGACGCCTTTGTTGTTGAGTGTTTTGCTTGGTCTTGATAGATCAATTTTATCTTAGGTCTGTGATAAACCTGCGTTTAGTGGGAGCTTTTGCAATGGAGATTCAAGTATAGAAAGAGGAATGGAAAGCTCATCTAGAATCAAGATAGAGAAGTTCATCGGTAAAAACTTTGAGCTATGGAAGCTCAAGATGGAGGAAATTCTTGTCGACAAAGAACAATGGATCGTTGTGGACCCTGGTACACAGCTCACTGGTACATCGTCTACTAGCACAGAGGCTACTGGTCTACAACCTACTAGTACACAAACTACTAGTACACCAGCTACTGGTATGTCGAAGGAAGATTGGGAGAAGTTGGACAGAAGAGAAAGGAGTACTATTTGACTCTGCCTGGAAGATT
>JZKD02S1672656.1:1006601-1020915 GCA_000966675.3 Picea glauca
TTGATGACATGTTGTTGGTAGGAAATAACATGGATGTTATCAAGGAGGTGAAATCACAACTATCCTCCAAATTTGACATGAAGGATCTCGGTGCTGCTAACTTCATTCTGGGAATCAAGATTAAAAGAGATCGTGCAAACAGGAAACTCTGGTTGAATCAAAGAAAATATGTTGAGACAATATTGCAGAGGTTTAATATGCATGGAAGTAAACCGATCAAGGTTCCTATTCCTATAGGTGTAAAGTTATCTACATATCAGTGTCCCAAGACACAGGAAGAAGAAGAGGGCATGTCCCATGTTCCATATGCCAGTGCAGTTGGCAGTTTGATGTATGCAATGGTTTGTACTAGACTAGACATTGCACATGCAGTGGGAGTTTTGAAGAGGTATATGTCAAAACCAGGGAAGGAGCATTGAATAGCAGTAAAGAGGGTCTTCAGGTATCTTCATGGCACCACCAGTTATGGATTGTGCTACCAAGGAAGACCGGGATTGGACAGAGTGGTGGACATACATGGCTTTGTTGATGCAAACTGGGTTGGAGATATGGATCGCAGAAGATATACAAGTGGGTATGTGTTTAACCTGTTTGGAGGAGCAATCCGTTGGATGAGCAAAAGACAGGCTATAGTGGCACTCTCAACTATAGAAGTTGAATACATGACAGCGACTCATGCAAGCAAGGAAGCAGTATGGTTACAAAGATTGTGTTCAGGTATTGGGTTGGTACAACAAGCAGTGAGATTAGATTGTGACAGTTAGAGTGAAATATTCCTGGCAAAGAACCCAACTTATCATTCGAAGACAATGCATATTGATGTTTAGTATCACTTTGTGAGAGACATGGTTGAGGAAAAGAAGGTGTTGCTGGAAAAGGTTGACACTTTGAAGAATGTTGTAGATTCATTGACAAAGTCTATGAAAACAAAAAAGTTCTCCTTGTGTAGAGTAACAATGGGAATTGATGCCCTGGATTGTTGAGTATATAATCCCCTGGACCCCTGGATGCAAAGGAAACAACAAGTGGGAGAATGTTGGGTATGTGTTATATTCTTTGCATGTGTGTGTGTGGGTGCATCAGATATGACAACTGCGTCTGATGATCCCTCGCACTAGTGCCTTGTTTGTTTCGTGTGCGTTGGGCACTTTCCTAGGGGGGTCCCAGAGGGGGGTAGGTATGCCCCCCCTGGTTACATGCAACATTCTGGGCAGCGCCCCAAAATCCTTTTTTGGGCAGCTTTTGCTATTTTTAGCAGTTTTGTAAATTAATCCCAGATTAAGGGATTAGGGTTTTGGTATCTACGGAATACCTATAAGCATTGTATATATTGTATGGTGAATGGTGAAATTCAATATAATAAATATAAGAAAGTTTTTCTCGGTTGAGGGTTTCCAGTATAAAATCTTTGTGTACTCTGTGTATGAGCCATTGATTAATTTATGTCTTTCTTAAGAATCTATATGCATTGCTTTACTTCACAGGTTTAAAACTTACAATAAGCTCTAAATTAGTCATTTCAAATTCATCTTTCATGACTGACTTAAATTATTCTATGCAAAAATTAGTTGTAAATATCAAATCATCTACATATAAGAAAACAATTAACATGTTACCTTGTTGATTTACTTTGATGTATAGTGTTGGCTCACATTCACTTCTCTGAAATCCATTTTGAGAGAGATAGGAATCTGTGTAAATGTACCAAGATCTAGGAGATTTCTTTAACCCAAATAGTGTTTTCTTCAATCTGTACATTTTGTCTTCTTTTCCTAGAATCTCATAGCATCGTGGTTGTTACACATACACTTCTTCTTCTAAATGCCCATTTAAAATGTTCACTTTACATCATTATGATAAAATAGCCATCTATTCCGTGCCACAATGGCTCACATGGTTCTGACTCTGTCCATGCATGCAATTGGTGTAAATGTTTCATTGAAGTCAATTCCAAGTTGTTGTGTAAAACCTCTTGCTACTAGCCTCGCCTTATGCTTCTGCACATTTCCATCTGCATCTTGCTTGGTTTTATAAATCCACTTCACACTAATCACATCCTTGTATTTAGGTAGATCTACCAACTTCCATGTTTGATTGTTCTCTATGCATATTATTTCTTCATCCATGGCTTGAGATCATACATCATCTTTGACCGCTTCTTCAAAATTTAATGGATCATCTATTTGTGAAAACATAGAAAAAATATAAAATGAATTTGATATGTCCTCATTATAGATGTCACGCATAATTCTTGTCTTTCTAGGTAACAAGGTACTTGCCAAAGAGGAGTCTGGGCATGTAGAACTACTTGGAATGCTTACTGGAGTTTGTTGCACTCTAGGTGTAGACTACCCACCTGTTGATCTTATTGGAGTTGTTTGTGTTGAGGTTTGCATTGCAGTTGTAGAAGGAACCACACACTGACTTGTACATGGTGTTTAAACCATCTCGTCTTTTGTGTCATCATGTCAATAAAATCAATAATTTTCACTGTCTTTGTTATGCTTCCATCCTATGCTTCATTCTCCGTGAACTGAACATTACGATTGATTACGAATTTTCTCGTGACAAGATCATACAACTTGTATCATTTTCTATCTTCAGAGTATCCAAAAAATATATATTTATGTACTTTGTTATCAATCTTCCTTATTAGCTTATCTAGAACATGTGCATATGTGACACAACCAAAAAAGTTTAAGTGCACCACATTATGTTTGATTCTTATTCAGGATTCTTGAGGAGTTACTTTGTTCTTCACACTCTTTGTCAAATATTGTTCAATATGTATACTGCAGTTGCTACTGGCTCATCCCAATACTCATTTGACAAATGTTTTATACTGCATGCCATTTTCATTATTGTTTTGTTCTTTCTTTCTTTCTTCTCCACAAGTGATTTGAACTGCTTAAAACAACCCAATGCGTCAGATTTATGCTTTAGAAAATAAATACATGTCATTCTTGATGGATGGTGTTTGCATTGGTCCACAAATGTCTGAGTGTACAATTTCCAATGGAGCTTTTGCTCTATATGACTTTCCAACTCGAAATGATTTTCTATGCTTCTTTCCAAAAATATAGCCTTCACATATCCTTTTTATTTTTTCTATCAATGACAAACCATTTACCATATCCTTTGTATGTAGCAGGTTCAACCCTCCAAAGTTCAAATGCCCAAATATGAAATTCCATAGCTAGGAATCATCTTGTGCTTCAGAATGGAATGTTTCTTGCATCTCTGCCCTACTTTCTCCTTTCTTGATACTGTGTACATTATTTTCTTCATTGGAACTACACACACTTTCTGTTGTAAATGCAATGTGTGACTGCACATATTTTTCTTTACAAACAACTAGTGCTATATTTTTTTTCATAGTTGGCTTCAACGTCAATGGAAAAATTATGTTACTTGTCATCTTGATTCTTGCAATAAGTTGATTACTTGGATATCTTTCCATAATCACACAATGATTATCTTCCATGTTGACTCTATATCCTTTATGTAACAACTGTGATGGGCTCATCAAATTATGATTTAGACCAAAGACATATTATGCATCACGAATAATTTTATGTTCTCCTTGTTTAGTTAAAATGTTTATACTACCTATGCCTAAGACAGTGGCCTGGATATCTGTTCCAAGTGTAACCCTCGTTTGGGCTAACTTATCCAAACTAGTAAACAACTCTATGTTTCATGTCATGTGGTCACTACACCGTGAATCTAAATGTCGTATGTCACATGGACTTGCTTGAGAAAAATTTCATTCAACTTGGGATACTATAGGCATTTCTTCAACACGCGCAATAAACATAGGACTAGAGGGACGGTTTTTGTTATGTGAATGGTTTTTGTCCTTGCTTCTTCTGATTATGTTGTCTTTTCCTACACTCATATGAATAATGTCCATACGTTTTATAGTAATGGCATTGAATCTTTGATTTATCAGTTCTCTCACCACTTAGATAACTGGTATTTAGGTTTCGACCTCTTCCACCATCGTTTCCTAGACTATTATTGCGTCCATCTCTGACATAACTTCTTCCTCTACATATAGAGTAAGCTCTACCCCTTCCTCTTCCACAATTTATAGATGATTGTGCAAAAAAATGCATTCTTTAATGACATACTTGACCTATTCAATCTGTGTTCATGATTAATGAGGGAATCTTGCAGTTCATCTAGACTAAACTTAATCAGGTCTTTTCTTTCTTCCAGAGTCACAACAAGGGTAGAAAATTTAGGAGGAAGAGTCCTAAGTACCTTCTGAACAACTTTTTTGTCTTCTATGGTTTCACCATGAGCCTTAATCTGATTTATCATGCCAATGAAATCGGTATAAACAGAACCTACTGAATCTGTGTCTTTCATTAACAGAGTTTCAAAATCTATTCTAAGAATTTGTAGTTTTGAAGTCTTGATTTTGTCCATACCTTGATAAGAGGTTTGTAATATGTCTCATGCTTCCTTAGCTTGCTTTGTTGATGTAACTCTTGGGAGTATGCTCTTATGCATGGCTTGATGTATGTAAAACATTGTCTTTCCATCTTTCTTCCTTTGATCTTTCAAAGAATCCTTCTTAGCTTGTGTGAATGCATTGTATGTTTATTGATTTGTTGGTTTCACATAGCCATTCTTGACTATCTCCATACATCTCGACCTCTAAATAAAGCCTTCATGGTCGAGGGCCACAACTCATAATTCTTTCTTGTAAAAGTGGGAGGTTGCATATTTGATGTAGAAGCCATGTTTCACCTAACAACAGAGCTACTTCTCTTGAACATGTTCTTATAGAACATGCTATGATACTAGATCTCGGATCTACATCGTCCGGGAAACTGTGCGCACTACAGTTGCAAATAGTGTGTGCCACAAACTTCGTCAATGAACTCCTGAACTCACTGTGCACACTACAATTGCAAATAGTGTGTGCCACAAACTTCGTCGCTGAACTCTCATGACTTACCACACAGTGGGAAAACCATTATGTTTACTACGTGTTGTGATAAAAACCTTAATGAACGATTTATAGATGCAAAAATAACACAATGTTATGCTTAGCACATAAACTCATAATCATAGTATAACTCATAAGTACATGTGAGTTAGGGAAACTGTGCACAATATAGTTGCAAACATTGTGTGCCACAAACTTGGCAGCTGAACTCTCACGACTTACCGCACAGTGGGAAAACCATTGTATTTACTACTCAAAATACTTGATCTATATATTAAACTTAGGAGCTATAAACTAATACAAAATATGATAACTATGAGGACCTTCAGCTCCAATGACTTTAGACTTCTCCAACACACATAGCTTGTGCTCACTTCTTCTACTACCTTCAGTTGTTGCTCCTCCTCTACCTGTGTTTTTTTCGACTAGCTTAGGTAAACCTAAGACTTTGTATTTACACAGAGACTGACAAACAAATTGGCTTACATGTGAAGATCACTGACTTGTAATTAATATTTTCAACATTAAGGAGAGGTCACCCAATAGAGAATTATCAAGGCACAAGTAAAACCCAGAGAATTATGGGATCATGTGCCCAGAGGACTCTCAAGGAGCCAAGATCCCTAGTCGTATACCAACTCAGACAGAACCGCACAAAAAATATAGACCGCACACAGAATACGCTACAACCGTGCACAAAATATAGACCACACACAGAAGAATACGCCAGTCCTCCAACAACCAATACCAAGAAACAAAAACATCATGCTCACATCTTCAAACAAATTATGGTAAGCAAAAATTCCACATAACTAAGTAAGAAACTAAGAGAGAGTCTTATCAGTATTACAATTCTCTGGTAAGCAAAAATTCCACATAACTTAATATCTTTTATATTTCTCTGCATTAATAAAACCAAAGTTAAAATAAAATTAAAATGATGTCAATATAAATGTTTCATTCGTACAACACTCCACAATTTCTGAATACTTATATTAAAATGATATTTGTAGCGGAGATGCAACTCAGTGATTCTTCGTTAAAACAGAGAATGAACGCTGGCCGTTATTTCTTTCCGGCAAGTAGAAGAGTGCGATTCTACAAGCTTTGATCCAGTCTTAGGAAAGCTGCAGGAAACATTATCGGCAAATTTTGATGGAGATTTCGTAGAACTGGATGATCTTCTAAGTCCATTAGATATTAACTCTTCTGCTAATCCAGAAATAGTGGATAGAAAGGATACACTGGCGGGTGCCTCAAAAAATGCAGAGAATTTTGCTGAGTTTTAAATAAGGGAGCTAGATTTATTCTATAACCGTAAAATTGATGTACGTGATATTAGATAATGTTATTAAGGTGTAAATAAGGGTGATGGTGAAATCCATGTTGTTGAGATTGAGTCAAAGACTCAATTGTTGGCAATGGTGAGCGAGTCCAGATACCAGACCTAAATAATAATGAAAATACAGCGAGAGGAACAGCGATTCAAACCTAAGGCCAATTGAAGTCAAAACCAAAAACCAAAAATGAACTGAAGAAAATGGCGACAAGGAATGAATTGGAAGCAATTTACAAAAGTTTGGAAAGGGATAGAGATGAGCTGGCAAGCCTAGTGAATACGAGAGCAACGAGCTGTGGGCAAATGGAAGAATCCACAGAGAGGGAGAGGGAACTTCGAAGACAGCTGGGACATGGGACCTCTTATTTAATAGACGCCCAACAACGGCGGGTAGTGTTACTGGAGGCTGCAGAATCCATTGAGGAGGGGGATTGCAGATGGGATGAGGACGATGAGCATCTGTCTGCACTAAACATATTCCCTCACCACAGCTCCACGGCAACGAGGCTGAAGAGTAACCCTTGGAATATTTGCAAAATGAAGAAGACAATGACGTCAGCGACGACATTGTGGTGGATGAAGTTCCTGAATTTGAAGACGCCATGAACGCAATTGATCCCGATGACCAGCTGGCTGCTGAACAATAATTAAATCATTGATACCAGGAATAATTTGCGGTAATTATGTTCTTAAATTTATTTGATGATGATGATGATGATTAACGTCCACTAAGACTTATTTGGTCTATGGAACCTTAAAAAGGTAAGTGATTACTTGTGATTCTTTAGAATTTTGTTTCTCTGTTAGAAAAGCATTAAGAGAAGCTTTCCAAGATCACCATACTTTTGTGAGTTAAGAGCTTAGAAAGGTTGGTAGTGTGATCAATATTTTGAAAATGAGATCTAATATGGGTATAGGCTCGACAATCTAAGAGAAAGTGTTTTTTTATCTTCAACCTTCTTAGTGTCACACACTCTTTTATCCCATGGCTTTTTATGAATTGACCAAAGACCAATTTCACTATGGAGCTCGTGAGAGTTTGTTCTTATCTTAGGAATGCTTATTTTTTTCTTTACACTTGGCAAAATAGATAGATAATTTTGATCTTCTAGATTAGGGTTGATTACATATTTATAATGCCTTAATTTTCTTTTTTCCTCTAACTCTTTATCACACCACATATTTTCCTTAGATTTTGATTTGACGTTTTTTTTAATAGTATCTTTATTCTGCAAAATGGTTTCTTCCATGATTCCCCAATAGTTTAGCCAAGACCAGACTTCTTTATGCCATCTTGGCTTGAGTCGATGGTGGTTATAACTTGATGTTGAAGCAATTTTAGGTAGTCTCTTATCTTCCATGTTGTTTAACTTGTTCTTATACATTAGGTTTCTAGTCATATCCATGCTCTCAATGGGGGAGAGGCTTGTTTTTACGAGGAGGATGGGATAGGGCGTATTTCCTTTAATTTTGAGATTATAGGTTATACAATTCTTTTGAATTTGCTCTATCTTTCTCGAGGATTTACGAGAGATACTTGTTGGAACGAGTTTGGTCCGGGGTTGTCTAATTAACCCAAGCCGTTTGGTGTAACTGGTTCTGACGGGTTTAATGTCTCCTTTAGCCAATCTAAGAATCCTAAAAGAAACAAACAAAAGAAATAAATAACTCTCTAATTACCAAATACTATATCTCTATATGTACATAGGCTCTAATATAATTGTAATAGGTGTATTTAGGAAGACGATATACAAATCTTGTTTATGTACATTAAATACAATTGTAAGTTTTAATCGAAACTTACGAAAATAAATGTGAAAAACAATCGCTTCTAGGAAGCAAATAAAGAAAGAATATAAAAATACTTTTTTGTTTTTCCTTTATAAATCTCAAAAAAAATTGTAAAAATTTCAACGAAACATGAACATGTGGATAGTCAAAAGCTGAACCATACATTCTAGTTTCATTGATATGTAAATGACAAAAACAATACAAAGAAGCTAACATGTTAGTGAGTTAAACGATATGTATCCAAGCATCTTCTTGATCAGAGAATCCAATAGGGAAACCTGGAAGGAACCTTAAGACTATTCTAAATAAATTCAGAAAAGTGTGTTGGCGGTTGAGTTTAATGACATAATAGATGATACGAATAGGTGGTGTGATCTTATGTTTGGAAGCAATTACATTAAGATAAATATGATTGTAACAACGTTGCATTTAATCATTCAACTAGAAATTAAAGATAAATCATGTCATTCAAGCCGAATAGATGATCACACTGTTAATATCTAGAGCATCAAATATGGACAGTATTTGTAAAAGAATTATCCCAAAACACAACAGATTCTGAAGTCTAAAGCTATCAAAGCCTATAAGTATATCAGGATAAACCAAGCATAAATGAGAACACCATTTACAAAAAGCTAAAGCCAAACTGCAAATTGTTGTTCCATTCAAGCTTGTGAATTAATCATCCATATTTAGCCCCAGGCCAAGATGTCTTGATTACAAAAATTAGAAGTATTTAAAGAATTTAGAAAAACTAAACATCATATCTTGTGGGATAAGATTAAATCTCAAAAATGATTTGCTAATCATAAAATAGAGGGTAATATAACCACTCCATATTACATTGCATCTTTCAAAACTAAAACAAACTTCTTTCTGTTTATAGAAGATGTGCCAAATGAGCTCAGAAATAGTCAATATCATGAGATCACCACCAATTACTTGATATCCTAAGAAAAAAAATAAAAATAAAGGAGTTTATATATTATTATAACCAATAATTTCCACAAATTTGAATGAAGATAAACTGGCTACAGAATCAACTCATTCTGTAGCTATTTTTCTTTTAACAACATAAATCTAATTAAATCTATATAATTGGAAAAAAAAAAAATACAACTAAAGAAATCAATCAAACCTTTACCTCTTAACTGCATGCTAAATTTGATTCACAAGATCTCATAATTAACTACTACTATAACACTCTCAGCATTCTTTACTATTATGTTCTCAGTCACTTTCAAATGTTTGCCTTGCCTTTGAATAGTGGAATGATTTTCATTCTTTAATGAGTCGATCTGAGTAGTGAGGGTTTTGATTTGCAATTGAAGAAAAGATATGTCTCTGTAATACTTATCGATCCAAAATAGACAAACTTCACACTGTGGATCTATGATAGTTGTTTGAGGATGTCCACGACTATGTGTCAGAATGTCTCCACTGTTGCCTGTGGGTATTTTATCAAGCTTGATACCTAGAAAGCCTTAGTTGTGCTTCAGGCAGGGTGGCAAATTATCTACGAAATTATAAGCCTCGTTGAGATCTGGTTTGAGGTAATGAGGGTCTTTTTCTGCCAAGAATCTCTCGATCTTAGAATCAGAGCTCTCATGGACCTCAATCATTTTGATCAAGCTCATATGAGAGTTAGATTTATTTCGTAGGCTCTTATAAATTAACCTTCCTTCCCTTTTATTTTAAACCCTATATGTGTGTCACCCTTAGACAGTTTGCACGAAGGCTTGTTTGTGTTTTTAGCAGAGGTATCAAGGAAGGCGTGCTACTAATGGTCATGCAATCCAAAGGCTTTCAGTTCAACATCTGTTTTCTCGCGCATAGGCTCATCGAGGATGGCCCTATCACATGATTCTTTAGATGAAGGAACTACTCTGTCAGTGGCAGAGATTGTAGTTTATTCCATCATGGGCTTATCAACCTCTACGGGACTGGGTGTAACGAAATCATTTTGAATTAGAAAGGCTTCCCAATTATCATTTTGAAATTTTGGTTGATGAACTAACAACATATTTATCAACCCGTAATGAAATAGACTGGAATTTAAATGTTGTCTCTTATACCTTTTGGCCATCTTATACAGACTTCTCAATAAATAAAAAGGCATATTCAACTGAAAATCGATGAAGTTCATCAACAAACGTATGTGATACAGGAAAACAAGGCCAAAACGACCCTCACATGTAACGAATTGTCTCAGGATTGCTAATAAACCATGACACCGAGTTTTCAACAAGGATACGGGCATACCTTTATCAGAGCACATGATTTTCCTAGAGGTAAAGAACATGCTCCACGATACCTCCTCTACCTTGGCGTTTTTAAACCATTTATGCTCGCTAAGTGGAAGACTTGTCGCTTGGCCTAAAAATTCCTCGGTGACCTTGATTTGAATGTCTCCTACCTTGGCTTGACAGCCATCAAAAGAGAAGGGAATTTCCTGGGTAGTTTGCAAGTTAAAACCCTGAAATTTATTAAGAAATTCGAGCCAGCCTTGACCCTTAAGGTCTTCCTTTTCATCTCATACAGGAGCATGGTTTGTGAGACATTGGGCTCAATCCTTACGACCGGGGCCATGAGGTTTCATAAGGAAGACAGAAAAACGCAGTGAGTATGTAAGGCTTCTAGAAAAGAGAAGACCAGAGCAAAATCTCAGAAACAAGACTCATTAATACCCTAGCGCGCATGAAAAGGGGTTTTGTAACACAAAAGAAAAGGCATTTTGCGAAATGAATGCCAAGAGTACATACGAAACCTAAGACTTAACTCGAAATGATGGACATGTTGTTTTCAAAATTCTTCTACCAACAGAGTACAAAATATGACTTCATGTGTTTAAGTATCATCATGTGTAAAGGGTGGAGTTACTCATTATAAGGTCAAGAAGAGAGGTGTTTTGACAAATCGCACATAATGACCATATAAGGATTTACCAAGAATGATACATGGAACAAAATCATAGTCTAACATTAATCGATTCCCGGTATAGCATTCCAATGTCCGAAGTAAACCTAATGAGAAATTACAAACAACCATTTTATCGACATGAGATAGACCTTAAAGAAAAAAATCATTCTTAAAAAGGTTTGTATGATCATTAGTTTTCTTAGGAAAATAAGCGTTAAAAGCAAATGCAATAAATTTTCTTAGGAAAACAAGAACTAGGAAAAATAAAAACCTTTTATAGCCCAAGATTCATCTTTCAAGTAGCAATGTTCAACTGTTTAAGCGGAGGCAACTATAAAATTTATGATTCATCGCTTTAAGAATTGAAAATATTGTGGGGCTGCCAACAATGGCGACTTGTTGGGAGAATCAATTATCTCTGTATCACCGATGAGTTTAGGTTAGGATTGTTAGAATGATTTCAGATCAAAGAACAACTAAAAGACAAGAAGCATATTGACAATCATTACATGGTCCAACTTTAGACATCTTTTGTTAAAATGAAATCTAATGACAATTTTTAAAAAATGAGAGCCACAATGTTCAATTCAATGGATCCAATACTCCTGACAAGGCCACTGCTGCCAGCAGGCATCCATAGCCTCGATAGGGATGTCAATTAAACCACTCTGACTCCTCTATCCTGTCTAAGAAATTTTAATTCAAAATGAAGAATGCTTATGATCAATATCCAAATTTATACCTGATATTTTTTCTTTAACCCATCATTGCTTCGCTTCCAGTAGGCCTGTTCGATGCCCTGACGAAATTGCCTTGGCATCATGCATGCATTTACCCACTGCCAGCAAACATGTTCAGTATCCTAGCGGGTTTACACACACTTCCCACAACTCTTGAGAAATTATTCACAATCTGATATAAATTTAAAGATATTGAGAAGAGCAAGGTGATGCTGAAGATTCTGGTTTTTATAACACTTGTTATATTCCAACCTTTATTTTTTTCTTAGTCACCTTCATTATAATCTAAAACTAGTTTACTGATGAAACTAATTTTTTGAGGACAGGAAGGCATCCTTGAGTTGCTTTCTTAAAAGCAGGGACAACATAAAGAGTTTTTAATAATAGTCATGTCTTCTCACAAATGCAAATTGAAACCAGAAATCAATTATGAGGAAAAAACCTCTTTAACTAGTTTGTGTTTTTAGGAAATCACAACAGTTGACGCTCTGACAGTCCTTGACAGTTGTTTTAAGATGAAGCATTATGTTTTCCTTCTTTGAACTAAACTGTAATATAGGCATAAAAAGACAATAAAACAAAAAAGAAAAAAATGAAATAAAAAGAAAAAGGAGAAAGAAAAACAGAAAAAACACATACAAAGGTGGACCCGAAAACATCACGCAAAATATCTCTTGAGAAACTGAAAGATAATAGAAAAATCCTCATCAATGTGAAAGCAGTCCTACTCGTGGTACCTTGGGTCAGGGTTGAATTTACAGTTCGGATTTATGTATCTCTTTACTTTCCATTTAAAATTTTCATAATAATACTGCGACTTTGAAAAGAAATATTCAATGAAAAGCAAAGAGAAAAGGATCAAGCGGACTTCCCTGACAACAGTCATATTATGGTTCTCTTGGTGCACCCACTTGTGCTCATGACTGCATTATTACAAAGATAAATAGTGAGGAATAAAACTAAAAGAAAACCTACTCCTAAACCTAACCTAACTACTAAACAAATCAAAATACTACATGAATTCATGCTTCCAATGTAGCCATCAGAGTAACTCCAATCCTACAGTAGAAACAAAATCACATATTACTAACAAGAATGGTAATATAACGAAAAATGACAAAAATATATCATACTCATCTTTATCATCATCATTTAAAAACAAGGCAAGCATTATCTTACCATTCCCTTGAACATTCTTCTTGTATGAATCCTCTAGCGATTCGACAATTTTGTCCTTATATGGGTTACAAAAATATGAAAGAATGAGATTATGAAGGTTGTGAAAGTTATGGGCACCTGACATAACCATCGGCCTAAACCGAAGTGCCCCATCCTCCCAATAATATTCCTTTCATTCCATATTTTCTCCATCTGAAGGATATAAAATGAGTGTGTTGAAGTTACTTCCTTGATCTTTAAATAAAATGAAGATAATCTTACCATTCCCTGGGAACTTTTCGAGATATGAATACTCCAACCAATCTACAATACTATCATGATACATGCAATTACTGACATGGGATGGTTTGAAAGAATTCACATGCGAGAAATATTCCTGGTGAGAATAAAGTATTATACTATCAAGGAAAGAATCTTGTAAAAAGGTCAGATCAAGATGGCGAGAACTTATCATGTTTCTCGATCGAAAAATAAGTGTTTCATTCTCTTGAAATGTTTTATTGAGTTTAGATATTTCAAGGTTAACTATTTAAGGTGAACTAGATGGAACGACCGATAAAACATCATTGGTAGTAATATTTGGCCAGTTATATTTTTCAACCTCAAATAATTGATCGTGGAAAAATTTAGATCCTTTTCGAAACACAAATTGGGATGTATCAATGGAAGATGCAATTTGAGACTCTTTCAAATCATTTCTTGATTTACCCACGGATAATTGATGAGAATAAGAATTAATATGTTCATGGGAAGAATTATTTCCCTCTTTATCTTCTATTCAGTAATCTCTTTGTACCTGATTATATAATATTGAATTCTCTCCAAGGTAATATGGGACATGCAAACACACAACATTAGGATAAAAAATATCAGGGTACAAGGAATAATATGTAGAAGAATTAAGGAGATGGAATGCATCTCTTGAAATGATAGGTATATGCGTTTCGAAATCTGGTTTTGTCCTCTCTCCTTGTATAAACTGACCATCTTCTTTTGGATTCTCTTTCAAATAATACGAGATAGTTTTTAAGAAACAATTTGGTTCATCATGCAAGGGAAAAATTGAAGGCAAATCACTAGAGATAGAAGGTTGATTAATAGTATGACTAACAATTTTGTCTCCTATTGATTGATCATGGATCTGTTCAACTAAATGAGGGGCAGATTTATCGTCCACATTATTATCAACTTCACATTCAACTTATTTTACTTTAGAAACAGTTACAAAATCTATGAGAGTGTGACAACTGTCGTCTTTTAAAGTCAAGGTTTGATCCAGATTATTTTCGGCACGAAATGAGAGCAGAGATATAATAAAGAAATGCACAGAGATATCGCGTATATCCAGTAATATAACAGAAATATATCAGAGATGCAACCATAAAC
>JZKD02S1672656.1:1020965-1040620 GCA_000966675.3 Picea glauca
AAATGGCCCCGGAAGTTAAAACCTGCTAAAAATAGTAAATTGCCAAAATGGCCAGAAAACTGTTTTGAGCCATTTGGAAATGGTGGGTGGCCACCAATATCCACCTGGATCAAGGTTCCTTCTTTGACGGGAGGAGACATTGTTTGCAAAGAATGATTATATGTGACAATTGCATTTTGTAAAGGATGATGTTGCTCATGATTTTCCAAAATGAAAGAAGTTGACAAGAATTGTGGTGCTTCAAAATCTTCAAGATCAACATCAAAATCTGAACCATCTTGAGATTGAGTTTTAGTGCTTGATTCAAATTGGTTAACAATTAATTGATCTTGCTTGTTTGAGAGAGAAACGAGATATTTAAACCACTCATTAATAAGCGACATTTATTTCAAAGGGAACCTAGTACAAACATGAATGAACCTAAATGCAAAATCATCGAATGATTCACCGTTTTATTTCCTTAAGTAACTTAATTCATCATAATCATAATTGTTAAAATATGATGAAAAATCAATTACAAACTCAAACAAAGAATGAATCGAATTAGCTGGAAAAGCTTCAAACCAACATTTAACCCGATCACGGAAAGTGAGAGAGAACAATCTGCATGTAACATTAGGATCAATGATCTTATGTCTTAAACATTTATAAAGAAATTTAGAAATATGGTCTACTATAGATGTGTTCCCTTCACCATCAAAGGTGAGTTCTGAAAAGATATTAGATGTCTTGTTGGGAATAATTGGTAGTGAGAAGTGGAAAGCATGTTCCAACACAGTGATTTGGGGAGCCATGGGAAAATTGAATACATTCGAAATAAAATCTCCTGCAAGGCCATATTGTCAGTCGACCCTCCTTCTAGTTCCATTTGTTGACCGACAAAATTGACCATCCATCAACTAGAAGAATGAGTCCAGTCCGGGGCTATCTAATTAACCCAAGCCATTTGGTGTAACTCGTTCTCACGAGTTTAATGGCTCCGTTAGCCAATCTAAGAACCCTAAAAGAAACAAACAAAAGAAAGAAATAACTATCTAATTACCAAATACTATATATCTATATGTACATACTCTCTAATATAACTGTAATAGGTGTATTTAGGCAGACGATATACAAATCTTGTTTATGTACATTAAATAAAATTGTAAGTTTTAATCGGAAGTTATGAAAATCAATGTGAAAAATGATCGCTTATAGGCTACAGATAAAGAAAACACATAAAAATACATTTTTGTTTTTCCTTTATAAATCTAAAAAAGAATTGTAAAATTTTTAATGAAACATGAACATGTGGATAGTCAAAAGATGAACCATACATTCTAGTTTTAGTGATATGTAAATGACAAAAACAATACAAAGAAGCTAACCTGTTAGTGAGTTAAATGATATGTATCCAAGAATGCATGATCAGAGAACGTCCAACTGCCATGTCCAAGAGGGAAACCTGCAAGGAACCTTAAGATTGCTCTAAATAAATTCAGAACAGTGTGTTGGCAGTTGAGTTTAATGACGGAATAGATGATACAAATAGGTGTTATGATCTTATGATTGCAAGCAATTACATTAAGATAAATATGATTGTAACAATGTTACATTTAGTTATTCAACTAGAAATTAAAGATAAATCTTGTCATTCAAGATGAATAGATGATCACACTGTTAATATCTAGAGAATCAAATATGGATGATATTTATAAAAGAATTATCCCAAAAGACAATAGATTGTGAAGTCTAAAGCTATCAAAACCTATAAGTATATCAGGATAAACCAAGCATAAATGAGAACACCATTTACAAGAAGCTAAAGCTAAAATGCAAATTATTGTTCCATTCAAGTTTGTGAATTAATCATCCATATTCAGCCCCAGGCCAAGATGTCTTGATTACAAAAATTACAAGTATTTAAAGAGTTTAGAAAAGCTAAACATCCTATCTTGTGGGATAAGATTAAATCGCAAAAATGATTTGCTAATCACAAAATAGAGGGTAATATAACCACTCCATATCACACTGCATCTCTCAAAACTAAAACAAACTTGTTTTTGTTTACAAAAGATGTGCCAAATGAGCTCATAAATAGTCCATATCATGAGATCACCACTGATTACTTGATATCCTGAGAAAAAAAATGAAAATAAAGGAGTTTAGATATTATTATAACCAATAATTTCCACAAATTTGAATGAAGATAAACTGGCTATAGAATCAACTGATTTTGTAGCTAGTTTTATTTTAACAACAAAAATCTCATTAAATCTATATAATTGGAAAAAAAACAAAAATACAACTAAGGCAATCATTCAAATCTTTACCTCTTAACTGCATGCTAAATTTGATTCACAGGATCTCAGAATTACTACTACTGTAACACTCTCGGCATTATTTACTATTATGTTCCCAGTCCTTTTCAGATGCTTGCCTTGCCATTGAACAATGGAATTTAGTATATGATTTTCATTCTTTAACGAGTTGATCTGAGTAGTGAGGGTTTTGATTTGCAATTGAAGAAAATGCATGTCTTTGTAATAATTATCGATCCAAAACATACAAACTTCACACCATGGATCTGTCATAGCTATTTGAGGATGTCCACGACCATGTGTCAGAATGTCTCCATTATTGCATGTGGGTTTTTTATCAAGCTTGATACCTGGAAAGCCTTGGTTGTGCTTCAGGCAGGGTGGCAAATTATCTACGAAATTATAGGCCTCGCTGAGATCTGGTTTGAGGTAATCAAGGTCTTCTTCTACCAAGAATATGTCGATCTTAGAATCAGATCTCTCATGGACCTCGATCGTTTTGATCAAGCTCATATGAGAGTTAGATTTATTTCGTAGGATCCTAGATATTAACCTTCCTGCCCTTTTATTTTTAAAACCTATATCTGTGTCACCCTTAGATAGTTTTCATGAAGGACTGTTTGCGGTTTTAGCAGAGGTATCAAGGAAGGTGTGTTTCTCATGGTCATGCAATCGAAAGGTCGTCGATTCAACATCTATTTTCTCGAGCATAGGCTCATCGAGGATGGCCCTATCACAGGCTTATTTAGATGAAGCAATTGCTCTGTCAGTGGCATGGATTGTGGTTTCTTCCATCATGGGCTTATCAACCTCTATGAGACTGGGTGTAACGAAACCATTTTGAATTAGGAAGGTGTCCCAATTATCATTTTTTAATTTTAGTTGATGAACTAACAACATCTTTATGAACCTGTAATGAAATAGACTGGAATTTAAATGTTGTCTCTTATACCTTTTGGCCATCTTATACAAACTTCTCAATAAATAAAAAGGCATATTCAACTGAAAATTGATGAAGTTCATCAACAAACATATGTGATACAGGAAAACAAGATCAAAATGACCCTCACATGTAAAAAATTGTCTAAGGATTGCTAATAAACCATGCCACCGAGTTTTCGACAAGGATATGGGCGTACCTTTATCACAACACTTGATTTTCCTAGAGGTAAAGAATAGGCTCTATGGTACCTCCTCTACCTTGGAGTTTTTAAACAATTTATGCCTGCTAAGTGGAAGACCTATCGCTTGGCCTAAAAATTCCTCAGTGACCTCGATCTGAATGTCTCCTACCTTGGCTTGTAAACCATCAAAAGAGAGGGGAAATTCTTGGGCAGTTTGCAAGTTAAAACCCTGAAATTTCTCAAGAAAATCGAGTCAGCCTTGACCCTTAAGGTCTTCCCTTTCATCATCATACAGGAGCTAGGTTTGCGAGCCATTGGGCTCAATCCTTATGATCGGGACCATGAGGGTTTAGAAGGAAGACAAAAAAGCATAGTGAGTATGTAAGGTTTCTAGAACAGAGAAGACCAAAGAAAAATCTCATAAACAAGACTCATCAATACCCTAGCACACATGAAAAGGGGTTTTGTAACACAAAAGAAAAGGCGTTTTAAGAAATAAGTGCCAAGAGTACATACAAAACTCGAGACTTAACTCGAAATGATGGACATGTCATTTTCAAACTTCTTCTACCAGTAGAGTACAAAATACGACCGCATGCGTTTAGGTATCATCATGTGTAAAGGGTGGATTTACTCATTATAAGGTCAAGAAGAGAGGTGTTTTGACAAATCGCACATAATGACCATATAATGATTTACCAAGAATGATACATGGAACAAAATCATAGTCTAAAATTAATCGATTCCCGATATAGCATTCCAATGTCCAAAGTAAACCTAATGAACAATTACAAAGAACCATTTTATCGACATGAGATAGACCTTAAAGGATAAAATCATTCTTAAAAAGGATTATATGATCATTAGTTTTCTTAGGAAAATAAGTGTTAAAATCAAATGCAATAAATTCGCAAGTTTCAATGATTCATTCATGCTTTCAGTCATGAACGAAGCATGAAAATGAGAACTAGGAAAAACAAAAACCTTTTATAGCCGAAGATTCATTTTTCAAGTAGCAATGTTCAACTATTTAAGCGGAGGCAGCTATAAAATTTATGATTCGTTGCTTTAAGAATTGAAAATGTTGTGGGGTTGCCAACAATACTACAGCCCCAGACTTCACATCCATAAACAATAACAGGGGTAACAAGAGTCTCAAAGAGGAGTTTCATCTTATCCCAACTCCAAAGATCAACTGATTTACAATTGTTTTCAAGCCCATAATAAGCTTTCCATCCCCCAATAGTTCTTTTCTCAATGCTATAATTCCAATTGAGTTTGTGCCGAATATCAATTCCAAGATATTTGTATGAAGTCAATTCCTCCAAGTTGTTGTTGTCATATACAAAGGTATCGTAAGGGATATTATTGGATTTAATAATCATGACCTTAGTCTTATTAGTATTAACAATCATACCCATATTGGAGCAAAAATCCTTGAGGATTCTTAGTTGGTTTTCAAGATCATGGGGATTTCTTTCCATAAGAACGATATCATTAGAATAAAGAAGAAGATTGATGACTATACCACTGAGAGTAGGGCCAAGCATTCTTCTAACTTATCAATGTATATGCCAAAAAGGGTAGGGGACAAGGGACAACCTTGTTTGACTCCAATATTGCAGTTAGTCTCTTTTGACCAGCCCTCAGTGTTTTTAAAATTAGAAATAACGTTCTCATACATCCTTATTGCAACAGCCCTCAACTCGAGAGACGCTTTTATCTCTTCCAACCTATTCCAAAGGTTTTTCGTAGGAACCATGTGAAAAGATTTTCTAAAGTCAACAAAACAACAAAAAAGGTTGGTTTCAGTATTGTGGAATTCCTCTGCAATGATCCTAAAGGTAACAAGGTGGTCCACAGTTGAATGATATCTCCTAAACATGACCTGGCCTTTAGCTCTTTTATCGTGACTTTCTAGTCAAATGCTAATCTTCTTTTCCAAAATAATTTCATAAAGCTTGGCTAAAATAGGGATAATCATAATGGTCCTATAATTAGAGCGAATGTTTTTATCCCCATTTTTAAAAATATGAACATTGAGAATTTGCATTGAGGGTTTAGGGAAGCCCTGCTTGACTGCTAAATTAAAGAGCCTGTGTATGTGAGGGATAAGGATTGGCCCTCTGATTTTAAAAATTTCATATTGGTAGCCTTTAATGTCCTTAGATTTCCCATTTGTGAGCGGCTTAACCTCGATAATGCAGGAGCATCGCCAGTAGCAAGCGAGCGTGGAGGCAGAATACAGCTGAGCTGAGCACAATGCATTTTTGCACATGTTGAATTTTTTTTGAAATAGTTAAGGAAGGTGTACATGAATTTATGAATAAGTGATTGTAAACAGATCTTGAGCAATTTGCTCTCATTTGTCGATGTAAAAGGAATTTATGCCTTGTTAATGAAAGTAGGTAGATTTAAATTCCAGATTAGATAGTTTTAGGAACAGGAGGGAAAACGACTATAGACACCCTCACCTTTGTATGATTGTATCAATCAGAATTAGAATCATTAAGCACATTAGCATAGAGAAGAAGAGAGCTGTAGCAGAAGAGTTGTAGAGGAGAACCCATGCACAAAAGTTCTGAATTAAAATATGAAGCTTTTATTCAGATTCATGGTGTTATGATTCTTTTTGTGTATACATGCTAATTGATTTGATTATGGTTGTTTTATTCTCTCTGTCATGCATTTTTTGTTATGCTATGTATGTATGATTTCATGTTAAGTGTTTGAAGTCTGAGAGAGAAAGATAATGAGTTCCAATTGTTTCTCTTCCTAAGTGAGAGAGTTCTTGCAAAGCGTGTAGTGAAACGTCTGCAAGGAGTGCGTTGACGAAGGTTTAGAGTTTATCTCTGAAAGGTCAGGAGAGATACCATTATTCTCATTCCAGCAGAAGTGCAAGACAAGCAGAGAAGTTATGCAAGATGTGCGCAGGCTGGTCAAGACCTTAGAACTTATCAACTAAGGTTGGGAGATTGAAGGACTGTTGTTGCAAACAAAGTGCACAGAGTCGGGAGTTCAAGTACGTTAAAGTATTTGAAGGATTTCCGTGAGTGTGTGCAGGAGTCTCCTTGAAGACCCGAGTTTGTGAAGAAATCTCAGAAGGGTTAGGGCCTTTGAATCATTCAAAAGAAAACAGGAAGCTCAATTCATCGTGCAGAAGTCACGCCCCAGAGAAGGATCACAGAGTCGATTTTGAGCCAAAGGTTCTTGAGGAGGAAACTGAACGATCGAAATTCTCCAAGGAGAACTCCCGAAATAGAGAGGACCGTAGGATCCAAGAAAGCTGCGGGGGAAGTTAAGCGTTGGACAGATCCACCTTCGAAAGGAAGGATTTAACATGGACCATTGATTTCGATCATTGGACCATCAAGATCATTTCAGCATTTCGGGGTTCATAAGTCTGAAGAGTGGACGAAACCTTTGGTTGATCAAATCCGTGAAACACGAAAATATTTTTCATGTATAAAGGCAAAGAGTGACAAGGACGGAATTTTAGAACTTCAGAATTCAGAGTTTCAGAGGTCCTGAGGATGAGTGATCAGGACACAGGGGGGAGGAAAGCCCAAACCTACAAGTCATAGCAGGATATTTGTAAGAATTTTGGGAATCGGCATTTCAGCATTCCTATTGACAAGGAGTAGAGTGCTCCACATAAGAAGCTCTAAAATTGCGAAACGAAAAATACCTTTGGAGGAGCATTTCGACATTTTAGCATTTCGTGATCCGATATCTCGAGGAGACGATGATTTGGAATCGAGAGTTTCAAATTCCTGGTTCACGACATCCCGGGAGAAAAAAAACCATTTCATCATTTCAGTAATTCAAATTCTGAAAGGTATAGGGGGTACAGAGTTCGATATTAAGCATCACGAACTCCCGATACGCAAAATCGCACCAGCCGTCGGATCAGGGGAGGATCACAACCGTTGATATCCTTGGAAGTGGGATATCAACATTTCGGTATTTCGGGGTTTGGCATACCAAAAACACTGATGACAAGGAATGGGGAGCAGTAAAGGGAAAATCTTAAAGTCACGAAGTGCGACAAGACTTCAAGTGGATTTTTAGTATTTCGGAAATTCGAATTTCGGGACTCCGGGAGTCAAGAGATTGAGTTTCACATCATCGCAAATCTTGAAATCACGAAGAGCAGAAAGCCAAAGTCAGTGGCGAGAAGTGTCTAGTGTTTGGTATTTCAGGTTTCAGAGGTCGAAGAGGTAAGGCGCTAGACATCAGGATTCGCGAAATCACGGAATCAAGTATCCTGAAAGGAAAAGGGGAAAGTCCCAATGTCAGTTGGGTGTTGATCATGGAGTTCATGCCAGTGCAAAGATCACGTGAGCATAAATCAGAAGGAATTGTGACATACACTCAGTTGGGTGTGTGAATAAATTTTCTGAAGGGTAAATTGAAGAGCCAGTCAGACTCTAAGGGGCCGAAATTGAAAGATCCTATGGGGACTCCGACTTGAGGGTTGGGGGTTTGCGCTAGTTGTGGTATCAGAGTGAGTAAGAGGTATTTTCTTTCATTAGCAGAGAAAAGAGAAAATATTTGCAGCCATGCCACCAAGAAGGAGAGACAGACCAATGCCTGATCCAGCAGTGGAAAGGGAAATGCGTGAACTACGTGCTAGGCTTGATGCCATGGAGACAGCACAGAGGTGCACAATCAACGTTGGGGATATCAGCGAGGATGAAAGTGAAAATGAAGTTGGAAACGAAGGAGAAGAAGTCGCAGTCGAAGATGCAGCAGATGAATGCCTATTCAGGAAGGTTGCAAGGATAGGTGCCAGGGAAAAAATGGAGATTCCCATGTATGAGGGGAACCTGGACATTGAAGATCTTCTAGACTGGATTAGAGCTCTGGATAAATAATTTGACTATGAGGATGTCGAGGAAGACAAGAAGATTAAACATGTTGTCACAAGACTCAAAGGGCATGCAACATTGTGGTGGGATGAACTGTAGGCTGATAGACGCTGCAAAGGCAAGCACAAAATCAAAAGATGGGATAGAATGGTTGCGAAGATGAAAGCCAAATTCATCCCCAAGGATTATCAAGTTACTCTATTTCTGAGGATGCAAAATTTGAGACAAAAGTTGAGTTCACTAAAAGAATACACTGAAGAATTCTACAAGATCAACATCATAGTAGGTCATTGGGAAAGTGATGATGAAAAGGTTACTAGGTACATGAATAGTCTGTGATATGACATTCAGGATGAGATGAGCATGATGACCCTTCAGAATGTAGAAGATGCTTATCAGATGGCTCTGAAAGCTGAAGAGAAGCTGAGCCAGAAGCAAGGTCAGAGAGGCTGAGGTAGAAGTCAAGCCAGAGGCAAAACAATTGCCCAATACAGGAATCAAAAACCTAAAGAAGAGTGGAAGAAACCTCAAACTCAAACTAAGAGAGGTGGAAGCTCACAGAGAGGACAGTATGCTGATAGAAATACTTTTCCTTGAACCACAGGAAGAGGAAGAGGCAGAGGTGGAGAAATAAAATGCTTTACCTGTGGGAAAATTGGACACAAATCCTATGAATGTCCAGATAAAAAGAAAGAGGGTGGTGAAACTCACACTGTCGAAGCACAAGGATGGAATGTTGAGGCAGAATATGCTGAGGATGGAAGATCACTGATGATGAGAAAAGTTCTCTTAATGCCAAAGAAGGAGGTAGAGAAGATGAAAAGATGGACAGTGGTAGCACAAACAATGTTGTTTCTACAGAGATGGTAGAAAAGCTGGAGTTGGAGACTATTGAACATCCAAACCCATATAGAGTTTCGTGGCTACAAAAAGGACATTAGGTAAATGTCACTAAACAATGTTTAGTTGAATTTAAAATAGGAGGATATAAGGATGAAATATTATGTGATGTCATTCCCATGGATGTTTGTCATCTATTGCTGGGTAGACCGTGGCAATATGACATGAATGTGATTCATGATGGGAGAAAGAACACATACACCCTGGAGAAGAATGGGAGAACTCACATGTTACTGTTGATTAAGGATAAAGAAATGAAACCAGAAGTGAGCAACACACTACTTCTCATCAGTGGGAAGGAACTTCTTAAGGAGGTTAAGAAGAAGGAAGATACACAATTCATTGTGGTCAGGAAGCCTAGAATTGTTTTAATCAATACAAGACTGGATAATTTACCAGAGGAAATCCAAAATTTGCTTGAAGAGTTTGCTGATATTGTAGTGGACGAACTACCTCGTTCGTTGCCACCTATCAGAAGTATAATTCATCACATTGATCTTATACTTGGAGCCAGTTTACCAAACAAAGCAGCGTACATGTTAACACCACAGGAAAATAAAGAAGTCAAAAGACAAGTCCAGGGTTTAATGGACAAAGGATTGATTAGAGAGAGCTTGAGTCCATGTGTTGTTCCAATAGTGCTCAGCCCAAAGAAAGATGGAGGCTGGAGAATGTGTACAGACTCAAGGGCAATCAATAAGATTACCATCAGATACAAATTTCCTTTTCCAAGGATGGATGATTTGATGGATTTCTTGAGTAGAGCAAAGTTTTTTTCAAAGATTGATTTGAAAAGCGGATATCATCAAATTCATATGAGATAAGGTGATGAATGAAATACAACATTCAAGATGAATGAGGGGCTGTATGAATGGCTTGTTATGTCATTTGGATTAACAAATGAACCCAGTACTTTCATGAGATTGATGAATGAAGTCCTAAAGGATTTCATAGGAAAATTCATCATTGTATATCTTGATGATATATTGATTTTCAGCAAAACTGAAGAAGAACATTCGAAGCATTTAGCTACAGTGATGAGGAGATTGCAGCAAGAGAAATTGTTGATAAATATGAAGAAATCAATATTTATGAGGACAAAACTCATTTATTTGGGTTTTTTTATCTCTACATATGAGTTGAAGATGGATCCAGATAAGGTAGAGGTGATTAAGAATTGGCCATCGTCGAAAAGTGTGTTTGAAGTTCGAAGCTTCCATCGTTTAGTTAGTTTTTACAGGAAATTCATCCGAAATTTCAGTGGGATTAGCACACCGATGATGGACATGGTGAAGAAAAGACACAAATCTTTTCATTGGACAGAGGAAGTGGAAAAAAGTTTCAACTTGCTGAAGAAAAAGATTACCGAACAACCAATTATGGTGTTGCCAGATTTCAGTAAGACATTTCAGGTCAAGTGTGACGCTAGTGGATTTTCAATTGGAGTGGTCTTAAGACAAGATGACAGACTGATCACATACTTCAGTGAGAAACTGAATGAAGCGAAGATTAAATACTGAACATATGCCAAAGAATTCTATGTTGTCATACAAGTGCTGAAGAAATTGAGACATTATTTGGTTCCTAAAGAGTTTGTTTTGTACAGTGATAATCATGCCTTACAATTCGTGACTCAATAGGAGAAGTTGAACCAAAGACATGCTAAATGGGTTGAATACATGCAAAATTTTACTTTTGTAATTAAACATATTTCTAGAACTGCTAACAAAGTTGTTGATGCTTTGAGTAGGAAATGTTTACTTATGCAGGAATTCAGAGTCAAAACGTTGGGTTTTGATAATCTGAAAGAAATGTATAGAGACGATCCAGATTTTAAAGAGGTGTATGAGGCATCTGAGAATCCAATTCTCAGGGACAGAAGCCAGTGGACTGAATATATGATCCAGGATGGATTATTATTCAGGGGAAATTAGTTATGTATTCCAAAATGCTCCATGAGGGAGAATCTGTTGAAAGAAAAACATAGTGAAGGATTGGCCGGACACTTCGGTCATGATAAGACGTTCTCAAAACTGAATGGCTCATATTTTTGGCCAAGAATGAGGACATATGTTAAGAAATTTGTGGACAGATGTAGAATTTGTCAGCACACAAAGGGAAAAAGGTAGAACACAGGGTTATACCAGCCATTACCCATACCTGAGAGGTCGTGGGATGCAGTGAGCATGGATTTTATATTGGGGATGCCAAGAATGCAAAGAGAATTTGATTCAATCTTTGTGGTGGTAGACAGATTGTCAAGGATGGCACATTTTATACCATGTCAGAAAACTAGCGACGCAACTCATATTGCGAACCTGTTTTTCAAGGAAGTCGTCGGACTTCACGGCTTACCAAGAAGTATAGTTTCAGATCGAGACACTAAGTTCGTGGGAAATTTTTGGAGGAATTTATGGAAGAAGCTAGGGACAAATTTTTCATTTAGCTCAGCTTATCATCCTCAGACAGATGGGAAAATAGAAGTTGTGAACAGAGGCTTGGGAGATTTTCTAAGGAGCCTAGTGACTGAATACCACAGTCAGTGGGATCACATTCTGCCACAGGAGGAATTTTCTTACAATGATTCACTCAACAGAAGCACAGGAAAAATCCCATTCGAAATTGTATATGTAATGTAACCAAGGGGAGTTTCTGAATTGAGGGATGTGCAATAAGATAAATTCATAAGTGCTAGTGCAGAAGACTTTGCAAAAGCAATGAAGGAGCTTCACAGCCAAATCAAGGAGCGTTTTCAAAATTCGAGTCAAGAGTATAAATGCAGAGCAGATCAACACAGGTGAGAAATTCAGTTTGAATTTGGTGATCTGATTTTTGCACATTTGAGGAAAGAAAGGTTCCCAAGGGGAACATATAACAAACTGAAAATGAAGAAGATTGGACCATGCAAGATTGTAAAGAAATTTGGGGCAAATGCATATGAGATTGAATTACCCGATGGGATCAGAATCTTGTTGATATTCAATACTGTGGATTTGTACCCTTACAGAGTTGGAGAAGTAGGAGAAGAGGATGAGCAAATAGAGGTTCAGTGGACTAAACAAATTCCTATAGCTGAAAAGCCACAGATGGAAAGTATACTTAACAAGAGAATCAACAAGAGGACCAGGAGAAAAGAGTATTTTGAATACTTTGTCAAATGGAAGGGACATCTAGCTGAAGATTCCAATTGGGAGAATGAAGAAAAAATTCATAAGCATGGACAGACTATGCAAGAACTCATGAACAAGAGTCCATGAAAAGTTTCAAGCGAGGGAGTATGATGCAGGAGCATCGTCAGCAGCAAGCGAGCGCAGAGGCAGAAGACAACTGAGATGAGAGCAACACATTTTTGCACATGTTGAAAATGTTTTGAAATAGTTAAGGAAGGCATACACACATTTATGAATAAGTGATTATAAACATATATTAAGCAATATGATTTCATTTGTCAATGTAAAAGGCATTTATGCCCAGTTAATGAAAATATGTAGATTTAAATTTTAGATTAGACAGTTTTAGGAACATGAGGGAAAATGACTATAGACACCCTCACCTTTGTATGATTGTATCAATCAGAATTAGACTCATTAAGCACATTATCATAGAGAAGAAGAGAGTTGTACCAGAAGAGTTGTAGTGGAGAACCCATGTACAAAAGTTTTGAATTAATATATGAAGCTTTTATTTAGATTCATGGTGTTATGATGCTTTCTGTGTATACATGCTAATTGATCTGCTTATGGTTGTTTTATTCTCTCTATCATGCATTTGTTGTTATGTTATGTATGTATGATTTCATGTTAAGTGTTTGAAGTCTGAGAGAGAAAGAGATTGAGTTCCAATTGTTTCTCTTCCTAAGTAAGAGTGTTCCTGCAAGGAGTGTAGTGAAACGTCTACAAGGAATGCGTTGACGAAGGTTCGGAGTTTATCTCTGAAAGGTCAGGAGAGATACCATTATTCTCATTCCATTAGAAGTGCAAGACAATCAAAGAAGCCATGAAAGGTGTGCATAGGCTGGTCGAGACCTTAGAACTTATCAACTAAGGTTGAGAGGTTGAAGGACTGTTGTTGCAGAGAAAGTGCACAGAGTCAGGAGTTCAAGTATGTTGAAGTATTTGAAGGATTGCCACAAGGAGTGCATGCAGGAGTCTCCTTGAAGACCTGAGTTTGTGAAGAAATCTCAGAAGGGTTAGGGCCTTTGAATCATTCAAGAGAAAATAGGAAGCTCAAGTTGTTGTGCAGAAGTCACACCCCAGAGAAGGATCACAAAGTCAATTTTGAGCTAGAGGTTCTTGAGGAGGAAACTGAAGGGTCGGAATTCTCCGAGGAGAACTCCTGAAATAGAAAGGACCGTAGGATCCAAGAAAGTTGCAAGGGAAGTTAAGTGTTGGACAAATCCACCTTCGAAAGGCAGGATTCAACGTGGACCGTTGATTTTGATCATTGGATCGTCGAGATCATTTTGAAATTTCAGGGTTCATAAGTCTGAAGAGTGGACAAAAACTTTGGTATATCAAATCCCCGAAACGTGAAAAGAGTTTTCGTGTATAAAGGCGAAGAGTGACGAGGCCGAATTTTCAGAACTTCAAAATTCGGGGTTTCGGAGGTCCTGAGGACGACTGATTGGGACACAGGGGAGAGGAAAGCCAGAACCTACAAGTCGCAGTAGGATATTTGTAAGAATTTTGGGAATCGACATTTTGGGATTCTTGTTGACAATGAGTAGAGTGCTCCACATAAGAAGCTCCAAAATCGTGAAACGTGAAATACCTTTGGAGGAGCGTTTCAGCATTTCGACATTTCAGGATCTGGGATCTCGAGGAGACAGTGATTTCGAATCGACAGTTTCGAACTACCGGTTCACGAAATCCTGGGGAAAAAAAATACCATTTCGACATTTCAGTAATTTGGAGTTCGGAAGGTATAAGTGGTGCAGAGTTCGAGATCAAGCATCATGAATTCCCAGTATGTGAAATAGCGCTAGCCATCAGATCAGGGGAGGGTCACAACCGTTGATCTCCTTGGAAGTGGGATATCAACATTTCAGTATTTTTGGGTTTGGCATACCAAAAACATTGATGACAAGGAATGGGGAGAAGTAAAGGGAAAATCCCAAAGTCGCAAAGTGCGACAGGACTTGGAGTGGATTTTCGGGATTTTGGAAATTCAGATTTTGGGACTCCGGGAGTCAAGAGACAGAGTTGCACATCATCGTAACTCCCAAAATCATGAAGAGTGGAAAGACGAAGTCAGTGGCGAGAAGTGTCTAGTGTTTGGTATTTCAGGTTTTGGAGGTCGAAGAGGTAAGGTATCTCGAAAGGAAAAGGGGAAAGTCCTAATGTCAGTTGGGTGTTGATCTTGGAGTTCATGCCAATGCAAAGATCATGTGAGCATAACTCAGAAGGATCTGTGACATACACTCAGTTGGGTGTGTGAATAAATTTCCCAAAGGGAAAATTGAAGAGCCGGTCAGACTCTAAGGGGCCGAAATTGAAAGATCCTGTGCAGACTCTGACCTGAGGGTTGGGGGTCTGCACCACCCGAACTCTATGTCATCTAAAGAAAAAACTTCTATTTTTGTAGGGACAATAGGAAGAAGTGCATGTATTCCAATCCTATTTCTAAAATTCATGTTTTGAAAGTGAATGTATATTTTCTAACGACTTTTGAGTTAAGTATGAGTATTTTCTAAGTGATGATATAAAATTATTTCAATCAAATAAAAGATTTGTATTTTAACTTTTTAATTCTAGATGTCACACTCTATTTTTAAAAGAATATTTAGAACAAGTAAAAGGTTTGTATTTAAACTTATTAATTTTAAAAGTTACATCTTTTAAACAATAGGTTAGACAACATATCAAAACTTTCAATGGGTATGTTCCAATTCTTAAAAGTAATTTTATTTCATAAATTGAATTAATTAATACCTTGGATAAAATTTTGTTCATTTGTTTTTATAAGAAATCAAAACATTTTTTTCATGTTGTTTTACATCAAAGTACAATATTCTTTAAAATGTATAGTTAGTTTAAGATGATATATATAGTTTCATTTTAAGATGATATATATGTATGCTTGTTAATGTCTACTTTACTTATAGATTATTCAGGAGAGAATAAAGGGTTGCATGGAATGCATGTAGTGCATTGGTGAGCGATGCATAACACCATGTGAGAATTTTGATTTGTCCAACTTATTGATTTTCATTTTTTCTCATTTATTTCTATTTTCCAAACGTTTAAGTGACATCCTTTTGATAATCAAGTCTTTTGTGAGAAAATTATTCTTGGTATGATACTAGATTTTGATCATTTACATATGTGTTTTCCTATGGTTCCGAAGATAAGTTTAACATATGCCTCCCAATGTATGAGGTTAGAAGAGCAATTGATGGATGAAATACATTATAATAATAAATACTCATGAATGGACTAAGGACGAGTTCTACAAATCATGGAACTAAAAAGTGTCTGAAAACAAAAATTAGCTAATAAAATAAAAATCATCCTTGAGGTAGGCATACCCACTCTTTGATATATCAATAATCATGACCACCACCACAATACACTATGGATCCATGGAGTATATAGAATGAAATACCATAGCCATGAAAACATAGACACTGGATCCATGTCATATAGAAGATCATAGCCTTAAGAAAATACAAAGTGAATCTATTTCATAGTATACACTAGGAAGATACTTAACACAAATGAGAGTGCAATCTAGTCTTCAATTTACTGACGAATTAGTGGAACAATATCACACAAATTAAGAAGGCAGCATTGGAGGACGATGTCCTTAATTCAAGTTATCCAATCCCAACTTTGTTATTGTAAGAACCTATACAATGTAAATAAATGAGTTGATGTTGATTATGGTAAAAACCAACTAATTATCAGTTGTTGATAAAAATCATTTATAGACATGACAAGACCCACCAATAATGAATATGGACCCAAAAGTACATAGCACAATTTAACATGTGTTAACACGTGAGATTATTTTCAACACTTGTAGAATCGATCAATGAGGGGTCAATGCTGTAAACCCATTGTTAATCATGAGGGAACCTACCACTAATGCCTACAAGAACTAATGTATTATTAAGGTTTCAATATTGAATTCCTAGATAATGATTCGACATTAATAAGAAGAGAATCATAGAAAGAATAGAATTAATGTATCCCACATGAATCGACATGAAACTAGGACCAAGAAGTTATAATTGGAATAAAGAAACCACCAAGTATGAACAGACATAGGTATGGACAACATGAAAGGTAAATAATACTACAAAATGGTCAAGCTCGAACTTCCTTTGAACATATGGCACAACACAATGATGACTTGGGTAGCACTTACATTTATAGGACCAATGATATAAAAAAACAATGCTAGATGTATTGAAGCTTTATCCACCATGAAAATAAGAATAACCAATTAGAGGAGTACTATCTCAAAATCATGATATAGCTCCTAGGATAATACTAGATCCCAATTATATGAAAACTATCCAAATGGGTTCCATGTTCAAGGGAGACAATGACTGATGGCTTCCACTTGAACTGAATTAATTACAAATCAAAATTAGTTCCCTTGTAATTATTTTGTATGTTTCTTATATTTATTTTTTTGTGTCTTTTTCATTTTTTGGTAAATGAAAAAAAAATAATATAAAAATATGCTATAGTGGATAAAATGAGTGGATCGATGGAATTCAACTATATTCCAAGTGCATGGAATATATCTATTCAAACACAATAGACTTTTTTCTTAGAAAAGTTGTGTCCACTCATGAATGTGTTTTCTCCATGGATACAAGGTCACAAAATAGAGGAAATATATGTAAAAGGATAATTTTAGAAGTGGATACCATGGAAACAAGCATAATGAATTGAATGTCATCTTAATGAGATCCTCACAAAACATAAAAAAAATAAAAAAATCTTTGTAGACTTTGTAATGAGCATTTAATTAGTTTTGGTAAAGTTAAAAAAATGTGTAAAATTTACTTAGGATTTGAAATGAACCATTGTGATGGTTGGACTTCCAAGAAAACCCATAAAAAATGAATTATGTGGTAAAGAAGTGCATTAATGGGGAAGATCCAACGAAAAATCAAGAAGATTGAAGGGCAATAACAATATAAGAACTGAAAGAGTGAAACCTTCATAAAGATTAGAGGATGAAGGAGTCAAAGAGACTATCCATGATGATCAAATGTGTCTTGTAGCATAATGTACTTAACCCCGAAAAATTAGAGAAATTACATATATTTTAATAGAGTACCAGTGGAAAATTGAAGAACAGAAAAGAAAATAGATAAACTCTAAGAAAGATATCTTATACTAATCATATTCAAAAATAGAGAGATATGTTTAATTGACTCTTCAATGGAGAAACCTCCTAGAAAGAAGATCCAAATACAATAACAATTACTGAAAAAACATTACATAACCTTCTACTCAATATATAGCTATCAATGGAGAATCTTAACTACCCATGGTCCCACTTATAACGAGGGATTACTAACTAATTTAGGCCTAATTAATAAAGAGGACCATTTTTACAATGAGTGACTATTAACTAACTATTTAGTGATCCTTATTCAAGGAAGGTGGCTTCATACACCAATAAAGTATCCTAAGTAAGGGGGTTATGGTAGGATCTTAACATGTTCTCCCCCTTCAAAAGTAGCATTGTTTTCAATGCTAAATGTGAGAAAATTTCCATGAAATCACTGCTAATTCCCATGTGGCATCTTCTAGTTTTGAATATTTCCATTCAATTAGTGCTTTGTTGATTGTGTGATGGCACAATTGACACTCTTTGATATCCATTATTTATTTTGGATGGATTCAGATGGAAGCTTCTTCATCAAGTTCTGGTAGATTGGTATTCACTTTGTAATTCAATCCCACAACTTTCTTCAAACATGACACATGAAAGAATAAATGAATATTGGATTGGGTTGGGCGAGTCAGCTTGTAGACCACCTATCCAATGCATTGTATGATTTAATAGGGACAATAGAACTTACGACGTATCTTTTGAGAAAATTTATCTTTGAGTGATGTAAGTTTATAAGGTTTTAGCTAAATAAAAACTTGATCCCCTTCAACAAAAGAAAGTTCAGATCATGTTTATTATCTTGTTGATTCATTTTTTTTTTCCATATCCAACTTCTCCTTGATGGTATTAATAATGGCTTCTCTGGTGTGAATAATTTTATCTTCTACATTAAAAATGAATGTCCTTGGTACATAAGATTCCACTGAAAGGGGATTTTCTCTATAAACAACTTCATATAGTGTCATTTTGGTAGCTTTGGGATAAGTGGTATTTCACCACCATTCAGAAAGGGGAAGCCCTTGTGGCCATTGATGCAACATTTTAGAAGAAAATAATATTAAAATAGGCTTCTATGCACTTGTTGACCACTCATGTTTAACCATCAGTTTGGGGATGATATGCAATGCTCGTATGCAGTTGTGTAGTCCTCATATTTAGTTGTGTACCTTGAATTTTAAATAGCTCTTGCCAAAATTGGTTCGTGAATGTGGAGTCTTGATTCAATATAATGGAAGTTGGAATACCATGTATCTTAAATATTTTATCCATGAAGGCCTAGGAAGATGAGGATGGAGTGAAGGGATGATCTAGTGGTAAAACATGAGCATCTTTTGAACTATGGTTGATAACCACCATGATGACTGTTTTGTTACCTACTTTTGGGAATCTTGCTCTGAAATTCATTAAGATGTTTGTCAAGATATTTGTTGAGATTGGTAGTGGTTTCAATTCCCTTGGAATCTTCATCATCTATCCCTTATTTCTTTGGAAATCCTGACAGGATGCTACAAAACAATGGATATCTCTTTTCATTCCTTCCCAGAAGAATGAGTTCTTACTTATTTCATAGATTTTATGAAAATCATAGTGACCTACTATCAATGATGAATGTATCTCCTATAATACTCATTGTTTTAAGGACAAATATTTTTCTAGAACAATCTTCCCTTTACACCACAATGCATCTTATTGTCGTGTATAACCTTTAGGTAGTTTGGGATCTACCTAAATCCATTAGATTAGTTCTCTTAAAGTATTTTTTTATGGCCATTTCATGTGGAAATCCTTGATCCATATTGGACGTGGTGAGGATAAGGAAAAGAGTGATCCATCCTCCTCGAATTTTATGCATAAAGAACCATCCATAATTTTATTTACCCTTCTTATATATGACCTCATAACCATACCCTTGTTGATACTGAGAGGGGGGTGAATCAGTATAAAGTACAATTTAAAACCTTTTTCAACTTATACTTAAACCATTCATCTATATCCAATGAGCAATGAACAACAGTATAAGAGTTACACCAATACACCACAATACACCATGCACAATATATGAGAAATAATCAATAGTTATTGTTCAAGGGAAGTAATGACTT
>JZKD02S1672656.1:1103616-1116598 GCA_000966675.3 Picea glauca
TGACCTCCTTAGTTGCATGTCTCTAAACTTAATTTGGCAATTTGCAATCTGTGAAGGTTTGTTACTTGGCTGTATCATTCTTTGTTGTGGCAAGTATTTATTCCTTTGAAACCTTGATTTCTCATGTTTAAGTCATAAGAAACAATTTACAACTTTGTGACCAAAGTTAGAACAGTAGAAACAGTAGCCACAAAAAAATTCTTTGTACCTGGAAAATGGTTGTCTTCTTTGAGAAAATCGATTTCTTCCATGTTGATGACGTCTTTCAGCAGGGACCACACTATTTCTTTGTTCTACAGATTCATTCCTGGCACCTTTTCCTTTACTCGTCCTGGGCGGCTGGTTTTCTTCCTCTGTTTCTGCAGGTTTGTTGTTGTCATTGGTTGTAGATTTGACAAACTTCATGGGTTCTTCATTTCCTGGCTTACCACTACTTGATCCCTCTTCATAACCCAAACTAGTTTTCAACTTTGGATTCCTTTACTGATTCAGAATGGTGGCTAATCCTTCTGAGGCTTTGATACTTGATAGATTATGATTATACAAGGCTTGAAACTTCTCCATCTCTTTCCTAGTTTTCACTACTTCTTAATCTAAGGATTCACATCTCGCCTTCTTTTTTGATAATTGTCATTTCAGAATGTCTTTGATTTTATTTTCCTCTTCTAATTCCACTTTTATTAGGACAAGGTCTTCATCAGGCTCTTTACTGTGTTTCTTGAACTATATCAACAATTGTCTTTACATTCTGTTCTTAATTCTTAGTCTGTCAATCTCTTCTAGTGCATTGATCAGTTCTCCTTCCATGTCAACCACAACTTCTTCTTCATTATCATCACTTCTTGTGCTTTTATTATCATAATCCTCTTTGGCCATAAGTATGAATTCATTTAGTTTATCTTCAATAGAGGATTCATTGTCTTCATCATTTGAAAGATCATCATCATTGTTTACACAAAGACTTTTCTTCTTAAAGTTATTCTCTTTAAAGAAATTTTTGTGTTTGTGCTTCTCCTCATCATCACATGTCTGATCCTTCCCTTTCTGGGGACATTTATTTGCAAAATGACCTATCCTACCATAGTTGAAACATTTGAAAGGCAGTTTACCTTTGTATTTGCCTGATCCCTTCTTTAGTCTCTTCACAAATATTTCTTCAATCTCATCAGGCTCAGAATCCTCATTCTTGTTTTCTTTAAATGATGCTTCTTTGGAGGTGGGTTTATCTTTACCTATTCTCATTTCATATGCAGTCAATGCTCCTAAAAGTTGATCAAACTCCAAGGTTTTTATATAATTAAGTTCTTCTATAGCAGAGACGTTCGGGTTGAACCTATCCGATAGAGATCTCAAAATTTTCTGAACTAATGAAGGTTCCTCAATTTTTTCACCAAGTTCTTTCATTGCATTTACCAGTTCTTCAACTCTCAAAAAGTATTTTCCAACAGTTTCATCTTCTTTCATCTTTAGTTGTTCAAAATGTACTCTGTAGATTTGAATATTGGCGTCCTTTACCTTCTCATTACCTTCATAACTGCTAATGAGTTTTCCCCACATTTCTTTGGCAGTTCCTAGGTGCATAACTTTTACGAATTTTGCTTTTGCAAGCCCACTAAATATAGCATTCATAGCCTTAGCGTTGAAGCTAAATTATAGCTTGTGTTACCCATGATTTTGGTCGTTATGATGATGTATTGATGATGGTGTACTCAGGCTCTTCATAAGAACTTTCTCCTGAGAAAAGTTACTTTCATCTCTTCCCAGAAAACTCATTTTTGAAGAAGGTTCGCAAGCTGCTAATACATTTGCCTATGAGAATGACCTATTCTCGCAGGCTTCCTTAAGCCAGGGTGCAAACATATCACACTATGTTGAACTGCTAGGGTACGAACTCTTCCTAAAGAAAGGAAAAAGATGAATTCTCGATGCTTCTAGAAGGGAATCTTCTAGAAGGATGGGTTGGCATTCGAATGGTTATCCTAGTACTGGATTCCCTGATATTTTGGGATCATTATTATCCAAGTAACTAATTCATTCTCTCCTATATATTGAGATAATTCTCATGGAAAAGGTTAAGCAATATTCATTGGAGAATTGGTGAAATAATTGTGTGAAGGACTCAGCATTGAACAATAGCTTGGAGACTCTAGCAAGTCCATCAAGAGGATTTGATCTTATTCATACAAGGATTGAGCAAGTGTGTCTGTCAGAGCCAAGAGCCATCGAAAGGAAGTTTGCAACATCAAGGCTCAGGTTGTAAACTTTACTTTCCGTTAATATGATACAGTGGCATGTCCCTTTCCCATAAAGCTATTTCCACTTTATTGTGTAATTCCTTGATCATACACATAGGTTAACTATTGAATATATCGTGCGATATTCACTTTGGTTGGTTTGTGTTGTCTTGGTATGGACTTTACAAGAGAACTGGAGCAAAGAGGGAGCAACAAAGACCCTAGGAAGAGATAATAAGGTATGTTACTTATTTCTTCCTCCTAATCAATTCAACAGTCAAAACGTAGGGAAAGAGTATTGTCCTATCCTGTTTTGTTCTAGATTCAGGTGGATCTAGGGAGATCAGTTCGTGTCCGCACCTACAGATTAGTCCAATAACAAAATTGGCGACCATACTGGGGATCAATCCCATTTTATTTGTGGTTTTTGGTGTTTTTTTGTGGCCATTTTATCTGGTTTTACTTTTCTCCTGTCCTATCAATCTCCGAGTCTTCAGGATATCCTGATAGACCCTCTAGGTCGAGAGGCCTTTTTAAATTTTGCTTCATTTTCCAAAATTTTGATTATGTTCAGACATTCTCGCACTGTACTTCATTGCAACTTGTGAGAATTGGTAGAGTTCAGACTCTGACTTTAGGTTTTAGTGCGAGGTTCTCGCACCCTACTCAAGGGTCACCTGCAAGAATCAGTGATTCTCGCACTGTGTAATATTGCCTGCCTGTGAACTCATTTTTTCAAAAGTTTGGATTTGATTTTTGGTATTTTCAGCTGCCCAGATCAGTTTGATTGCCTAATAAGAGTTTCTTGGACCTTTGATTGATGTTTTTCTTGTCTTCGTTTGTGTGCATGAATAGTCTTAGGATTTCAAGGCTCTTCTTGTCACTTTTGTCTTGAATTTCGTTTCTTGACTTTTATTGGCAACACCATACTCTTTGATCTCAGAATCTAAGTGTGTTTGATTAGTTAAGGGCCGGTGATCGGTTGAAAGTTGATTTTTCTTGGTCTTTATCATTTGCTTTGTTTGAAAGATCATTTTTCTTTTTCATTTGAAAATACTATATTGGTTTGCTCTTTATTTTTGTTTTCATTGAAAGAGTGGATTGGGTTTTTTATCATTGCTTGATTCCTTTGGCTTTTGATTTTCTGTACTCTCGCTGTCATAGTATGAGTCCTTTTTGAAAAGTGAACAAATATATTTCTTTCAAAAAATATTTTTTGTTTTCGAAAACATTGAAAATCAAATTATTGAGATTGTTGAAATTATTGAAAAAAGACACATAGAGAATTGTCATTTGATAAGTGATTTGTTGCATTAGCATTTTAAAGGGAATTTTGCATTATAGTTCAAGGTTGATCTGGAAAACTTTCTCTCTCTCCCATGCATAGGATTCATTGAATGCAAAGTGATCTATTTCATTCTCATCCTTGCATTGTTGGGTCATAGTCATACAACATAAGTTTCACTTCCGTTTCCTTTGAGTAAACAACAGCTCTTAATAACACTGCGTAATCATAAAATTTATCTAGTAACTCTTTTCTATGGATATATTACACCAACATTTAGCTAGGCTAGCGCTTTGGAGTAGGAAGAGAGATACACTCTCCAAAATCACAAAACACACAATAGCATCTTGTGTTAGGGGGTGTTAAATTCCATTTGCAACATTCTGTCCTGGGAAGCCCTTCTCACACAAGGATCAAACACTAGGTCACATTGATATTGGCAGAGTTACTCACCCTTCTTTGTTGATATCAGTGTAGAGATTGCACATATTACGGGGATCACTCAGAGGTATACGCACAATGATAAGTGAAAGACTTTTGAGTTGATTGCGGGCTAGATACCCTGTCGTTGCATGTGGATCGGACTGTCGATTGTTCCCCCAGTATTTATTGTTGTTGGTGGTGACCTTAGTGGCCTATCATTCTAGGTTCTTACCCAAGGTGACTGTGGAGGGGAAAGTCTTTGCGGTACCTAGAACTAATGTTGACCAAACTCACTCGGGCTCCTTGGAGGGTATACCCATGATTATGTGTGGGAGCTTGCACCAGGGTGTAAGTCCGTTAAGCAGGTCGTCAGCATAACTTTTCCACCCTATCCCTGCCCCTTCTCATCTTGTTGTTTCGACGTTGGATTTCATCACCAACTAGTGTCTTCGAAATTAGAAGGTCGTGTTTGCTTGGTGTTGCTTCCTAGATTTTGTTTACTAGTGCGTGTTGTTTGTTTCTCGCAGTTGACCATAGGATTTTCTTCGTGAATTTTGTCACTCATTTACAATATCTCCTCCACGTCGTTCATGTAGAATGTAGGGTTTATCTCCAGAGCATCTGGAAGGTTCTCAACCCTTTCCCACAAGCACACCTGGAGGCTCTCCTCGGCAGAGTGAAGTCCCAGTCGTCACCACCCCACAAGTGGAACACACTAACTCTCTAGAATGTTTTCTCATTACCAACACTCGAGAGGACTTTAGAATTAACCATGATTATGAGAGACGTTATATGCGAGTAGACTCTTCCAGAGACTTAATTGTTGTGTATTCCGGATCTCCGACTAGACCCTTTCCTGGTATAGAAGGCCAAGATCCTTTTTGGTCTACATGTGTTTTTCGACGAGACATTTTTGGTCCAGGTTCACCTATGATTTCTGATATCAACCCCCCTATGATTTCTGAGATCTCTAATTTAGAGACAGTACCATTGACTACCGCTTATCACTTTACTGTCCCTGCCGAAATGGCCCATCTTGTAACTACTTCGAGTGTTCCAACCGGTTTTACTTCGGTTAGTCTTGCTCCTATCAACACACTACGAATGCCCAATGTCAATCCGACACTACCACCTAGATACCGTGCGTTGAATGTTACCATTCCTACTCCCACACAAACTCCATCGAGCTCTCCTAGTGGTCCTTCTTCTTTTGGGCACTTTCTTCCTGGTTTTGTTCCAGCACTCCCTCAATTTCCTTTTGGAGGACCTTTTTCGTCTTCTACTGGCAATCCTAATCCTAGTGGTGCTATTTCATCATTCACTCCAACTTATCAGCTTCTAGTTGGTGGACAATCTCATCCAAGTAGTATCACTCAACCGCCTCTCAGTTCGCAAATGCCAATTGGAACATTTCCCTCAATTGGTACACCACCTTCAATGGGAGGGGCAACCCCACCTTATGGGCAGAACATACCTCCATCCTTGGCCCAGTATCTGAATCAATTGATACAAAATCCTTCTCAATCGATCTGGGGACAGCAGTTTCCATCTGCATCCATAACACCCCCTAGCATGGGCCAACCATATCCAGGTTCGTTTAATCCCATTTGGGGGTCGAATGCTCAAACCCAATCCCCTGTTCTAGGGTATAATCCAATGAGCTACTATCCTATCTAACCACCACCGAATATTCCTGGATCTTCACATTATATGTAGACTACTTATGGGCCTACTGGTTTGCCGACAGGGCTTCCTCCCCAAAGCCACCAGTACCCGCAGGTGAATCGACAGTTACCTTTTCTTTCCACTTCAGATCTTCTGGATTTGTCAAGGATTTTAAATGATCCTATTCGTCACTCTCCCCAATGGCCTGTTATCCCATCCAAGCTTCCATCAGACATTCCTAAATGAGACGACAAAGTGGGAGAGGACCCAAACAATCATGTTATGACTTTTCACCTCTGGTGTTCATCCAACTCATTGATGGATGACTCTATTTGTCTACATCTTTTTCAAAGAACCCTTACCGGTTCTACTGCAAAGTGGTATATTGAATTGCCATGAGGTTTCTTCTCTAATTTCAATAACCTAGCTATGGATTTCCTTACGCATTACCAGTTACTGATCTGTTATGACATGGGGACCGAGATTTTGACTTCCTTTAAATAGACTAAAGGCACTCATATATCTGATCACATCCATGAGTGGAGAAGGAGATGACGTCTCATTAAACTTGAGCTCCCCGATCAGTTACTGGAAGAATGGTTTAAAAAATCATTTGTGAACGAAATCGGTAAGGACATTGCCATGGGTGGCGTTGTCACGGAAGAACAGGATATAAGTCATGCTCAATATCTCGATCTTGTTTATTCGCAAACAGGAACACTTTATGATTTACTCCCTGAATTACATCGTCCTAATACTTCCAGCACTTCAACTACTCCAGCTTCCTCGCATGCAGCTGACGATGTGATTGGTACTGCCCAAGCCCAATCACATTCTGTTTCAAGAAAAAACCTTAAATCTACTTCTTCTAATGTTCAAAATGCTCCATATCCTGCCACTCCCACCGGCAAGACTTCTGAGGTAAATGTTGTCCAATCTACCCGAGCCGGTAAAAACAAATCTAAAAAGGGGAGAGGCAAGAATAAGGAGGGAAAAAATAATCCTCAAGCAGAGAAAACTAAAACTACTCTTGTTGATGACCGAGATAGGCGCAAACCACGATACCCTTGCCTTATCTGTGGTGATGATCACTACATGAAGGATTGTCCACAACGTGCCGAGGTCACTAAGTTCCTTCAGGGAACGCCGAAACCACCTGCACCGTCTCTCTTGTCCCAACCCTTCCCATCTCAACAACAGGCTCAGTTGGTCATTCACGATCAACCATCCTCTTCTACTACATCATATGTTTTGATGTGTACTGGTGATTCTAAGTAGAATAACGTTCCATTCACGACTCGCGCTAAAGATTATTCTCCATCTAAGGAGAAGGTTGACGATTTACCCCCTTCCTTGGTACAACCCTCTCCGACGTCTCCACCTACCAACCATCCTCTTCATCTCGAACGACCGAGCCTCGACACAGTTCTGCGATCCCCCCCAAAGGGTGTCGTTCAGAAATCGACTTTCAATCCTCATGCTTGTGCGGCCCAGCACTACAACATTGTTGAAGATCTGGCCCAAGCACCTTCTGCGATGTCAACCCTTGAAGTCCTTCAAACTTGTCCCGCACAACGAAAGGCACTGTTGAAAGCTATTGGTGGCATTGATCCAATGGATACAAATTTAATAGTCTTTGACTTCGACGATCACATTCCAAGGTTACCACCTCAACTCGCGTTCGAGATACAGGTTGTTGTCTCTGACAAGAGAATTTGCAGAACTGTTATCGACGAGGGTGCCTCGACGTGTGTAATGTCTTTTGCTTGTTGGAAAGCCATAGGATCTCCTCCCTTGAATGAATCACAAAACAATCTTAAAGCCTTCAATGGCTCTGGTTTTAATCCATACAATGTTTTTCCTTCATTTCCCATCACGTTAGAAGGTAAGACGGTTCAAGTTGAAGTGGAAGTCTTTGACGCTCCCCTTGATTATAATCTTTTGTTTGGTCGCTGCTGGATCGATTCCATGCACGCCATTGTGTTGACACTTTTCCATCTAGTACGTTTCCCTCATGAAGGAAAGGTTGTTACCGTCGACCAACTCGCCTTCTTCAATTCTGATACTCGTACTGGAAACGTACCATTTATTGCTAAAACCCCGCTGGGTTATGAGAACGTCGGTGTAGGCCTTCTAAAGGACTCCTCGTTAATGGGTACTTTCCCCATTCCACTGCCCGATGTTCCATTCTCGTTTGTTTCTTCTATCAACATGATCTCCACTTTGCCTCACAAACTTCCTGCATCTCACGACCCTTGGATAGTCCCTGACCCTGGAGATCATATTCATTTCGGTGACGTAATTCCATTAAGTCCGGTTGAATCTGCCTATCAGGCCATTCAATCGGCAACAACTTCTACCCCCTCTCTTGATGCGTTGTCTCCCGATCCTTTTCTTGTTATTTTTTTCGCTGACGAGATGATCCTGTCCATCATGGAAGACACCCCTTGGGATGATGGGCATCATCGTTCTATTCTTTTTCTAGAGTAGCATACTCTTGAGAACTACCAATGGATTTCGACCCCATTGACCGTTGTCATCATCTCGACTATTCCCGAGTTTACATGCGATGTGTTTGCTGAAGGTAACCTAAGTAATATATCTCCCACGATTCCCATTGACATATCTATTAAACCTGGAATCGTCGAAAATGTCCATATTGGAGCTTCATGTTCCCCTGATGAAATATTCACCTATACATCCCTTCTCAAAGAGTTTCGTGACATATTCTCTTGGAGCTATGAAGAAATGTCGGGTATCGACCCTGAGATTGTAATTCATGAGATTAAGACATATCCTGACACTAAACCCATCAGGAAACGCCTTCATCCAGTTCACCCTTGTAAAGAGGCTGCTATAAAGCTCGAAGTTGAGAAACTTCTGAAAGCTGACTTTATTTATCCCGTGGCTCTCACAGACTGGGTTTCCAATCTTGTCTCGATTGACAAGAAACAAGGTACGATTCGCGTGTGTGTTGATTATAGGGATATCAATAAAGCTTGTCTAAAAGACAATTTTCCTACCCCTTTCATCGATCAGATTGTTGACGACTGCGCCGGAAGTGAAATCTTCTCTCTCATGGATGGTTTCTCCGGCTATAATCAAATTAACATCATTCCCTAGGACCAACATAAGACTTATTTTATTTGTCCTTGGGGTACTTTTGCCTATTGCAAAATTCCTTTTGGTATTAAGAACGTTGGCGCCACTTTTCAATGCACTATGTCTTATGCCTTTCATGATATCAAGCACATCGTTCAACCCTATTTGGACGAATTACCCACTCATTCTATGCGCAGATTCGATCACCCAAACCACCTCTGGGCTATTTTCGTTCACTGTCGGTTCTACCGGATCCGTTTAAATCCTCATAAGTGCGTCTTTTGTGTAGAATCCGATCGTCTTCTAGGTTTTATCGTTTCGTGTCAAGCGATCTGGGTGGATCCTTTGAAGGTTGAGGCAATTCTTAATCTCCCTCCTCCTTCTACACTTCGCCAGTTGCAAATTTTGCAGGGGAAAGCAAAATTTCTTCATCGTTTTATCCCAAATTATGCCGAGATTACTCGTGGATTTACATGGCTATTAAAGAAGGATTCTGAGTTTGTCTGGGATACCATTGCCAACAATGATTTTGAAGCTTTGAAGTTGTCATTAACACGAGATCCGCTTCTCTTCCCCCTTGATTATAGTCGCGATTATTTCCTTTACCTTGCTGCCTCGAATTACACTATTGGCATGGTTCTCATCCAAGAGGATGATGCGCACGACGAACATGTTATTTATTACTTGAGTCTACATCTTAGGCCGACTGAAATCAAATATCAACATGTCAAGAAACTGGCCTTGGTTGACGTTCAAGCCGTCCAATGCTTCCGGCACTATATCCTCTCACGCAAGACTACGATGATTTCTCATTGCAACCCTATACAACATATTTTGACACGTCAATTGCTAGGGGGAAAATACTTCAAATGGATTGTGATACTCCAGGAGTTTGACTTGGAATTCGACCGTGCCAAGTCCAAGAAATCCTTAGTTTTTGCTGAGTTGATATGCGATTTTCTCCACTCTACAACGGAAAATGTAGCAGTTGATTCATTACCCGATGAATCTCTTTTCCTTATTAGCACTGATGATCTTTGGTATGGGGATATCATTATATATCTCCAAACCTAGACTTTTCGGCCTACTTTGACTAATACTAAACGACGTCGAATATGCTATCAATCTCGTCAATACATTATCCTCAGAGATACTCTCTATCGATGGGGGATTGACTCTATTTTTTGACATTGTCTAACACTTGATGAAGCCGAGAAAGATCTGAATGACTGCCATTCCAGAGCATGTGGTGGTCATATGTCTGGGTATGCTACTGCCCAGAAGATCTTACGTGTAGGGTATTTTTTGCCTTCTTTGTTTAACGACTGCATTATTTCCATTCAAAAATTCCATGCCTGCCAGACCTACAATCAGAAAATTCGGTCACATCCTACTCCTCTTCACCCTGTGGTCTCAGTTGGTCCCTTTGCAAAATGGGGCATCGATTTCATGACATGTCACCCTCACTCGGCTAGGGGGCATGGTTACATCATTGTAGCCGTTGATTACTTTACGAAATGGGCCGAGGTGATGCCGACATTTGACAACACTGGAAAGACCGCAACATTGTTTCTTTTTAATCACGTCATAGCTCATTTTGGTGTTCCCCAAGCTATTGTAACTGATCATGGTAGCCACTTTAGGAATTTTATGATGTCTGAACTTACTGAAAAGTTGGGTCTTCGCCATGATAGCTCAACGCCCTATTATCCACAAGCCAATGGTCAAGTCGAAGCAATTAACAAAGTTCTCATAACTATGCTTCGACGAATGATAGGGATTCATAAAACAAGTTGGCGCACAATGTTGTTTTCGGCATTGTGGGTGTACTGGAGATCTGTCAAGTCCACTATTGGGTTTACACCTTTTCGGTTAGTCTATGGTGTGGAAGCCATTCTCCCTATCGAATGCGAGATACCTTCTTTGAAACTAGCTGTTGAACTCCTACCCAACACTTCCGCTGAAGAAGAACATCTATTGTATCTTATGCGATTAGACGAAACTCGACGTGATGCCACCCTAGTCATAGAAGCTCAAAAGAAGTGTGTCAAGGCCCAATACGACAAGCATGTCAAGCCTCATGTTTTCTCCGAAGGTGATCTTGTTCTCCTCTATGAACAAGATCGAGATATGCTAGGAGCTGGGAAATTTGAACCCATGTGGCGAGGTCCTTATATAGTTCGACGAGTTTTGGAAAAAGGAGCTTACAAGTTGGTAGATTACTATTGTATCCCTTTGAGTGAGCCCAGGAATGGGTTGTACTTGAAGAATTACTACGCATAAAATCATCTGTGCACTAGTACTTGTATTTTATTGTATCATACTTTTTGTGTGTTACTATAGTTTGCTTTTGTTGTTATCTGGTCTCTACCCTTATGCAACGTTGTGTTTGATTTCCATATGTTGGAGTCTTCGCTACCCTATATTGGCTTCACTGATGGCGCTAGCCGTAGTACTCAGAACCTTGCTTCTGCTGCGTGGGCAATCTATGCCCCGACAAACGAACTTGTCTCTTTACAAGGTGTGTGCCTCGGCCGTGCGACCAACAACATTGCATAGTATAGAGTCATTATTGAATTATTGGTTGATGTTATCTCGCTTGGAATTCGTCATTTGGTTGTGCGACTTGACTCACAGCTTGTAGTACTACAGTTAAGTAATGTCTACTCTATTCGAAGTCCTACTTTGTTACGGGTGTATTTGCAAATTCGCCTGTTGGAATGTTATTTTGATCACATTGAATATCAACATATTCCTAGATATCTAAATACATTGACAGATGCATTGGATAATTATGTATTAGACAGATATTTGAATCATTTATAAATCAATCACATCAAAATTCACATAATATAAAGTAAGCCGGTAGAAGCCGTCTGTACATATAACGATCAAATGAGTTTTTTACAAAAAGTTTGTCCGAAGACCAAAATGTCAAAATCTGAAGCTTATAGCTTCTACAAAGTGATGTCATGGATGACATTCACAGTAACACATGACTGCCCTAGAAACCCTACAGAGAAGTTGAATCATAGATGTTGATACTCCTACAATATGACGTTGATCGTGTCGTGGAACCTCTTCCAGAGTCATGTCTGGAATGTCTGCAGTTAGGCCCTCTAGATTCTGTTCCACCACTTGATAATCCTCAGCATACTGTGGTGATACCACTACCTCTCCTCACCCTTGGATGGGAGAAGTGCCAGGAGGTCTATAAGTTCCAACATCTGTGTTATCAACAAACGATTTTGTATTAGTCTTTGGACAAGCATATAAAACAAAAAAACATTTGAATATGATAAAAATTCACAAAACATTTAAAAAGAAAAATGTGTGTACTTCTTACCAAGGTCCCCCCACTGAGCATGCTCTGGCAATATCAAATCTAGATCTCCTCAAAAATCCAGTCTAGCATAAGCGTAGTCATCAACCATCAACATCTGTGGTTGAAGCTAGTCAAAGAAAGTATCATCATATTTGATGATCGGTCCTGCAACGTGCCGGGCCATGAGCCGACACCATCTCAGCATCCATGGATCCCTGTGAGATGGTAAATTCCACTCCACCTATATCCTCAGTAATGGGACCTACCCAAGGAAGAAGAATACCAACAAAGATTCGTACCCGAATTGCTTCAGGTCACCTCGCCTACATTTGGTCAATTTCTTTTTTATACTGTGAAGCACAACATCTGCCCAGTTGAACACTCGAGGCTCAATACACTCAATAGCATACTAGAAGTAACTCTGTAACTCTGTGTGAGGAGCATAATTCCTAGCCATTCGAGCTATAGTGAAAAGGATAGTACGAAAGGTCAAGTCTCATACTCCCCACATAGCTACTTTTCCTTTCTTTCTCTCATTCTCAGGAACGCAGTGTAAATTACCGTATTCACTCATCTTTAGCCCACCACCTCTACTACCAGTCAGGCTCACATAGTACCCCCGCCATGACAATCCAGTTATAAAGTATATGTCCTCAATGTCTAAGGACAGTGTGTGTACCCCCACATGAAATACCTACTGATCAGGGTCCCACATATGCACTAGGTACTCTAATAGTCGGATTTGGGCCTGTTATTCCTGATAGCTAGGGATAACTAGGAGATCATGTCTCGAGGCCCACATGGTCCTAGACATGGAGTACCAAGAGCAGGATCGACCTGAGCATGGTCCTGGAGGACCCATCTTCTTCTTCTCAGCCAGCTTTGTTCTGCCAGCAGTACCAGCCTCCATCACTACCGGCCTGGGCTTGTATCAGAAAAGGCTCTTGC
>JZKD02S1672656.1:1117973-1141667 GCA_000966675.3 Picea glauca
AGCATAAATTGAAGAAAGAAGGCGTCCTAGGCCTAATTGATTTTACACCTAGGGTTTCCTTCTAGGGTTTTGAAAATCCTTGCCTTAGCAACACTTTTCAGCCATAGATTCATGTTTTTAAGCTAGCCGTTTTGCCAAGAAAGTCTTAAGGAGAGGATTGAAGCTCTAGGCCTAGCTTTAGGTACACCTAGGTAAGTCTTTTCTTCTTAGGGTTAGGTTTTGTGGCCTTGCTTTAGCAACACCATTAAACCCTAGTTCTCTTGTCCTTAGGTTTGAACTCTTCCTAAACCATTAGTCACACCTCCTTTTGACTCCATTAACCCAAGGCACTAGTCTATGAATGCTTGAGCTTGTTATGCCTTAAAACTTTTCAAACTACCTTCAATTTTTGCAACCCTACTAACCTAGCGTCTAACCCTAACTAGTATAAAGACTAACCCTAAGTTGACAACGTTGGCCTTAAATTAACTTTTGCTTGGATAGAAGGGTGCGACCTAGTTGTCTCTTCATAGATGTGGAGTTAAATTGTACTTTTGCTGGTTGAATTTGTCAAAACGTCCATCATTGGCTAGCTAACCTATAGAACACCAAAAAATATATAGAGGTGACATCATATTGCTAAGATATCTTGTTTATGCTTGAAACGTTGTGACTTCTCTCACCTCCTTTGATAGGCATTGAGTTGTTAGTTGTATTTGTGAGCTTATTTGGTAAAACGTTGTGCTCTTTGCTTCTCAAATTGACCTATGGATAAAGCTTGACGTCACCCTTGTAGCAGAATTTGTATAGGTGACGCAGTAATATATTGTATATGAGATGATTTGACATGTTTATTGCATTAATGATATGATGCAAGGTCTAATATTGAACATTGAATGCTTATTACATTTTATGCTTTGTTGAAGAAAGTGATACAAGTTGTTTATCTTTGATAGGCCATCATTGACTTCGTCAATAATAACATATATACATTTGCTCATATACATGATAAAGATAATCATTGATTTTATGAAGTACTAACCCACTGCAAAGCATTCTCTAGTCTTCTTTGTCTTCTCTCGCAAACAGGTGCAATCATCAGTGGAAGACTTCTTCTTGATTATCCCATACTTGGGCAGCAATCTGTGAAAGGGAACTTATTTGACTTGGTCCTTTACCCTTTATCCCTTCATCAACCCAGATTGCCTTAGGGACGTCTCCCTTGGACTTGCCCTCCTAAATAGAAAGAGCTCCCCATAGAGGTGACAGTGGGTGGGGAAGCTCCTATTACGCCGGTTTCAAGCCCTTTAAACCTTTCCTACAAACCGTGCGATAACAGGGCCCTCATGCCCGGGATACAAAAGTACTTCAAGAGTCCACAATCTCTCAAAGCAAAAATAGTAGGTGGATGATTTTCGGCCATTTCATTGTCTTCTTCATGTTCCCTTTCGCACCATTCAAGCACCATGTTGATGGCCAATTATCTGCATCAGAGACACAATAAGAAGATTAGCAACTTTTTTCATGAGTTCATTCTCTTTTATTGGCTAAATTTTAAAAAACTTTTTGATCTTTGTGGTTCTCGTAGGTGCCCTGTGTGCACAGTCCAAGAACCTCGCAGGTGGCCTTAGGCTCACCTGTGAGAATGCCTCATTCTCGCAGGCCTCGTATAGCCTGCCTGCGAGAATGGAAACGTGTATGTAGGGCTTGGAAAATCAACTTAAAAATGAAAATTTAACCAATGAAATTACAAAATTGAACCATGAAAGTGTTAAGGACGAAGAGCCTACCTCATTGTCACAGACGACTCGCTGAATGGTCTCTCGTAGCTCCCGCAATTTGACGCCGAACTTGGAGAGTAAAAGAGGGGTTTTTTGAGCTCAATAGTGGATATGTAAAAATGATGTGGTAAAAAGAGTATTTACTCCTTTTATTTACTTAAACTATGTCATTTTGGTTTTTTATGATAATTTATCTATTAAACCCTAATCCCTAATGTCATGTTGAGTGTAACTCTTGCGGGCGTGATGACTTTGATGATCAAATACAGGGATACAGACTTGTTTTTCTTTGTTATCGTGTGTTTTTGATTGTTTTTTATGGTTTTTATATAAAAATCTTGAGCATGGTCTTTGTCCATTGTTGCGCTCATAAATACATGAGAACGCGATCGAGCATACTTTTATCACCTTTTCAGGCTCAACAAGCTTATAGGAAAAAGGAACCCCCCTAGAGTCCTCTTTAAGCTCTTTTCAGACTCTCTAAACATGAAAAGATCGTCGAGCGACCTTGCTATTTTCACGCTCGATAAAGTATTTGAAGTACGCGTCTAGTGAGCGATAATTTATCTCTTTTTTGGTCTCATCTAGACTATTTTACGAAAAAGGAACTGAGAGAGTTCTCTTTTAAGTGTTTTTCCAGACTCTATAATCATGAAAAACCTTCAAGTTTTCTAGCTATGGTCTCATTAAACAAACATTGTCAGACCCATGAGGACCGAACCACTCCTTCTTAGGGTTCGTTAAACATACTCCGAGGGACTCGTCGGAAGGATGAGCTTACATCAACAAGCATATGTTATCCTCCTCAAGCTTGCGTAAAAATAAAGAGGTACTTGCCAAAAATGATGGGGGAAAATTTGGGAAAGGGATATGTTTTCATCTTCGTATTAATTGGCAGTAAGTGTCGCTCTTGAACATGACACCCCCTATTCATTACATTTGAAGCCAGTTTGGGAAATCCATTTGTCTCTCATTCGATTTATTACAAGGTCATTCCCTGTGTCGTCTTTGAGTCAATGCTGCCAAATCATTGGTCATGTCATTCATATGTTCAAGAGAAGTCCATCTGAAACCTATATTGAGTCAGCCATATGCAGTTATCCATTCTGTCCATGTTGGCCTTCCCTGTGTCCAGTCCAATTCACATCATACTCTGTTTCACCTTCAAAATTTGTTACTCATTTTGTGTCATTGATGGGGGATACATCAAGGCCCTCCTGTGATGAGTTTTGTTTCGTCGACTTCAGCTCATTATCCGGAATCAAAACTTAGAAATTATTTGTTACCTTGGATCTTGCATGCCTCAATGGTAGGTTTCCTCACTTTCGACAACGGGTTTACATCATTGACCCCTAATCGAAGGATTCCATCAGATTTTCAACTTCAACTCATTTATTTGCACTCGATGGATTGTACTAGGGTACCTTGGAAGTCATTGACATCAATGGTGATTTCCCTCGCACTTGTTAATGGTTTCATTAATGACCGGTAATCAAGTGGCTTATGCCATGTTCAACTTCAACACATGTAATCACATGGTTAGATTCGTACTTTGGGTGACGAGATTGAAGACCCTGGATATCATCTCTTTGATCTAGGTTGCGATGGAGTATGTATAGTTTGTGACACATAGATCCACTGTGTATGTCTCGTGGCTATGTCGTCTTGATTTAAAATTTCTCACATAGATCCATAGTGTATTCCTGGTGGCTATGCTATATTTTGATGGCATGGATCCACAGTGTATAATTGGTGGCCATGACCCAGGTCTACATTGTTATCCGTCTATGATCTGAGTATGGGAATGCCTACCTCAGAATTGGTATATATGATATTCTGCAGATGCTTGGTTGTTTGCAGGTTTTCGATTAGGTGTGCTCCTGGTTTCTGACACACACATGTAGCTTACAAAGTCTTTCGGCTGGCACTGGTTCTAACCTCATACTTTGGGGGTAATTCTATTACCCATGATTCTGGTCGTCATGATGATGTATTGATGATGGTGTACTCAGGATCTTCATAAGAACTTTCTCCTGAGAAAAGTTACTTTCATCCCTTCCCAGAAAACTCATTTTTGAAGAAGGTTCGTAGGGTACTAATACATTTGCCTGCGAGAATGACCTATTCTCGCAGGCTGCCTTAAGCTAGGGTGTGAAAATCTCGCACTATGTTGAACTGCTAGGGTGCGAACTCTTCCTAAAGAAAGGAAAAAGATGAATTCTCGATGCTTCTAGAAGGGAATCTTCTAGAAGGATGGGTTGGCATTCAAATGGTTATCCTAGTACTGGATTCCCTGATATTTTGGAATCATTCTTATCCAAGTAACTAATTCATTCTCTCCTATATATTGAGAGAATTCTCATGGAAAAGGTTAAGCAAGATTCATTGGAGAATTGGTGAAATAATTGTGTGAAGATCTCAGCATTGAACAATAGCTTGGAGACTCTAGCAAGTCTATCAAGAGGATTTGATCTTCTTCATACAAGGATTGAGAAAGTGTGTGTGTATGAGCCAAGAACCATCGAAAGGAAGTTTGCAACATCAAGGCTCAGGTTGTAAGCTTTACTTTCCGTTAATATGATACAGTGGCATGTCCCTTTCCCATAAATCTATTTCCACTTTATTGTGTAATTCCTTGATCATACACATAGGTTAACTGTTGAATATATCGTGCGATATTCACTTTGGTTGGCTTGTGTTGTCTTGGTCTGGACTTTACAAGAGCACTAGAGTGAAGCGAGAGCAACAAAGACCCTAGGAAGTGATAATAAGGTATGTTACTTGTTTCTTCCTCCTAATCAATTCAACAGTCAAAACGTAGGGAAAGAGTATTGTCTTGTCATGTTTTGTTCTAGATCCAAGTGGATCTAGGGAGATCAGTTTGTGTCCACACCTACAGATTAGTTCGATAACAGCTTGTCATCCTTATTAGCTAGTACAAATGGCTTTACATAACTAGTATCTACCACATGCCAGACATCTGCACCTAAATTCATTATGTAAGTTCTCATTCTAAGTTTCCAGAAGGCAAAGTTTGTTCCATTGAATAGAGGGGCCTTATTGGTTGAATTTCCTTCATGGATTGACATATTTAAGCTCTAGGATCTACCCTTAGATCAAAGGGGCCAACTTTGATACCAATTGTTGGAAAACTGAGAGGGGGGGGGGTGAATCAATTGTTATCGTGCTTAAACAATTATGCTTAATTTAAATTCTTTGCAGAGCACTTAATGAAAATCACAATAATGTAGAGAAGTAAGCAATAGAACATTCAACATCATTGTAACATATGAAATATACAGAGAAAGATATTTCCTAAGGAAACCCATAAAGGGTAAAATCCTCTTCTTCTTTATATGATAAGTAATCTTTACATTCTATACATTATCATACATATGAGCTCCAACTCATTGTGAGGCTACAACCTCTGTATTGCAAGCTGCAACTTGCTGAGAGCACTAACTCTCTATTTTCTCTAGCACCCACTAGAAGGAAGCACCAACTCCCTGGTTTCTCTAGCACCCACTAGAAGGAAGCACCAACTCCCTAAGTGTTCCAGCACCAACTATATGGAAGCACCAACTTCCAGTCACACATGCACCAACCTATATAATAGAGAACAAGAGTTATCCCTTGCACCACCCTCCCACCCTGGTTTCTCTGGGTGCAACCAGATGGAAGCTACAACTCCCTGTGTTCAAGCACCCACTTGAACCTCTAAGGACTACATTCCTCCCTAGCACCTCCCAACCTCCCTTAAATATAAATATTTGCTATTAATACTTAATACAATGATATAAAGTTCTTCAATGGCTTACCGGTCTCATCATTGTTCTACTACACTGCGCTGCTCTATCTGCATCAGTGTCTTCTACATGCTCCTTGTGCTTTCTATTTTTTTGCCTTTTATTCTCTCTACACCATGTCCCTTCGATGCAACATTCCCCTTCTATGCATTTCTGCTGCTCCTCTCTGCCTCCTTCTTCACACCTCAATCACACCCAACAACCTCCCATTTCTTCTTTTTCATCATTCTTATAGTCACTCTGCACCTTGTGCATGCAATCTTCTTCTACCTCTTGCATCATCTTGACATCAGGGTGTTTTCTCCACTTCACTCTTCCACAGCTATCCCATCTCCTATGTGCCACATTGTCTCTCTCTGTTCTGCATCTCCTGCTGATTGTGAGTGCTCTACCTGATCATCATGGTAACTCTTTAACTTCTCTGGTGGTTTCACCCACACATCAATCATCACTAGGTGTTATATCGAGATTCCTCAGCTTCTCTGGTAGTTGAAACTCTTCATCTTCTCTGTCATAGAGGATCTCATCCTCTGGTAGAAACCATCATTTGTTTCTAGCAGTTACACTGTGAAGTGCAACAATAGCCCTCTGATCTTATTGAAATTCATCTGCACCATTGAATTGACTTCATTGAATCTTGCGTTCATTTCACCATTTCACACTTTGGCAATTTGGGATCCCTGTGGTAAATATTTCATTACTCTCCATGTCCCGATCCCTGAAACTCTGAAATGGAGCTTTTCTGCACTAAATTCTTCTTCCACATTTCGTCGATGCAACCAATGACTGTGAACAGCTGCTAAGCCAATACGTTGTCCCACCCCGGCATTTCGACAATCCTGTTTTGTGGCATCTTGACTCTCCAATTCATGATCTCCGAAACTCCTAAAAGGAGCTTTCCGCTTCAAGCTTTTCTCTACAACTCTTCGACCATGTGACTACGAGAGGTGACTGAGCGCTTATCCATATAGTGCTTTTGCAATTTCTCTTTTCGGAACTTCGGCATTCTTGTGGTGATGAGTTCTTGATGCTCCATGTCCTGGTATCTGAAGCTTTGAAATGGAGCTTGGTTGTGCTAGCTCCGATCACTTCGGCATTTCGCATTTCAGCCTTTCGCAATTCTTGCGATGAAGAGTCTCGTCACTTGACTCTTCCAACTCCCAGTATCCGAATCTCCAAAATGTAATTGGATCAACGATCCACACCCTAGATGATTCAATGGTCCAGATCTCTTCATGATTTCGCACATCACGATTTTAGCATTCTTGATGTGAGAGTTCTTGACAACTCCACCTCCCGGTTTGCGAAACTCTGAAATGGAGTCAGCTCAACTTTTCATCTTTTCTCACTTCCCAACTTTGGGATTCCTATTGTGAGATTCCTTGACATCTCCAACTCCCAATATTCGAACCTCCGGTATAGAGTCTTTGACATTTCACGATTTCGCATTTCGTGACTTCAGGTTTCGCGACTTCGGGACTCTTGTAGTAAGAGTTCTTGACATCCCCAACACCCGGTATCCGAAATCATCCTCTTTCTTTTGGGATTTCAGCATTTCACATTTCATGATTCTGGGACTCTTGATGATGAAGAGTCTTGACTCGTCCAACTCCCGTTATCCGAAACTCTGAAATGGAGTTATTTCCCGGTCTGTGAAACACTTTGTTTATGTGCCTATTTTGGGATTTTTGGATTCCGAATTTCGCAACTCCAGGAATCCTATGTTGAAGAGTCTCAACTCTTGACTTCTCAATTTCTCAGTATCCAAAACTATGAAATGGAGTTTACGCTTTTGATCTTTCCATGCCATTATCCTTGTGTTGCTGATCTTCCTTGCCTGCCTGTTTGTCGTCAAATGAACAAGCACACTCTTGCACTCTGCGTGCACCATTGCATTTTCTCTTCTGAGAAACTTACATTGTCCCTTTTTTGTCATCACTACATACTTTGATCTTGCCATCAATGACAAGCACACCTGCCTCATAAACATGCAAAGACCTCCTTCGGCAAGAAAAACTTTCATGTGTCTACAAAATTTTATTCTGACATTTTCACCTCCAATCCTTATTTTCTTATCATATCTACTAGATGTAGTCGCATTTCCGGCCTCTATTTGTCCTAAGATTTCCTCACTCTATGAAGAAATATCTGACAGGTACCTATTTTGTTGTACCTTTAGTTGCATGTGCACGTGTTGTTAGTTAGTAGTCCATCATCATATTCATAGTTCTAAATAAAAAATTTATATCTTTAGTTTTGGATGCACAATTAGACTAGGGTGTAATTACCAATATCAGTGGTCAACCACCTAATTTAATGTGATATCCCTCTTGATTTTTGACATATTAAGGACATATTAAAAATGTTAAAACACTAAGGACATGATAAATTTATCATATGGATGTAAGAAAAAAATAGTATTAAGGTTGTTGTTTGTTGGATTTGTGCAAAATTGACCTAAGAAAAAAATTCTCACTTGAACTTGAGCAATGCCATAACTTCTAGAAATGGTATAGAAAAATCTAAATACTAGACTAGGATAACCCAACTAGGAATCCTTTACTCAAGGAAGAAGAACCACATGACACAAAAAACCTCTAATTTTTGCAAACCCGCATGTGTTGCATTGTCAACTCCCACAAGGCCATCCTAAACCCCAATACTATAGGGAAACAATAATAGTTTTGTAGGAATCAAATAAACCTAGGGTTGAACATGGGACATAACAACATGAAACCCATATCACATACAAAAATAAAACACACAAGGATAGATCCAGACCAAAAAACATGTTAACAAGGAAAACACATACTTTTCTATGTGCTAAAGACCAACTCGAAAATAAAATACATATGGAAAAATCCAATTTGAAGAACACTGTCACAAGGAAAACACATCCCTTTCTATATGCCAAACACCAACAATTCCAACCAATCTACTAGTGTATGCAAGATGTAGCAATGAAACTACCCACAATCCTATGGAAAAACAACCCTCCATGAAATTTTTTACCACACATCGACAACCACTACAAAACACCATAATTGAGACCAAACCCAATAGAGGAATGAAAAACATGGAACATCAACCAAATTTCATAGTGCACCATGATCACCAAGACAACCACAGCAAAAAACCATAATCGAGACCATAACCATGAAACCCATGGGAAACGTAGAGCACCCACAAACTTTTAGGCTATGCCACAATGAGCACAATTCATGGCCCACTAAATTCTATAGTACACCATGATCTCTAAGAAAACCACGACCAATCACTATATTAGAGACCAGAAATAGGAAACTCCATAGTGCACCACAATAACCAAGATAACCACAGCCATATATCATAGTTGATAATACATTTAAAAAACCCATGACAAGAACACACCACCCACCACATTCTAGGCTACACCATGACAAGAATGGACCACCAAATCCTGACAACAACAAAAACACATGCTAAACCATATTGAACAATGGAAAATGAACATAAATTCCCTCATATTCATCCCATTTCCACCTCATGCATACCTTTGTACATGAATTGGTAACCTACAAGTTTTTTGAAAAGTGGAAAATAAACATATATTCCCTCATAGTCATCTAATTTCCACCTCCTTCCACCTTCATATATGAATAGGTAGCCTCAATTTCCCTCATATTCATCTAATTTACACCTCCTTCCACCTTCATATATGAGTAGGTAGCCTCCATTAAAACTTACAGAGTTGAATAGGTAGCCTTTATTAAAACTTATAGAGTTGAAGGAAAATTATTATTTTTATCTTTTGACATAATACCCTAGAAATCCCAAGAGACATTTCCCCAAATCCAATAAGAAAAACAATAAATCCACATATTAAATATTCTCAAAACCCAGATTAATATGGAATTTTGAAATGTCCTAGGTAAACTTAAGAAATATTTTTCTATTTTGTATATGTACGATTGAACCAATTGAGAGAAGGTGTACATGGAGCTAAAAGTCCCATGTAGCGACTAATTGGACCAATAAAGAGAAAGTTCATAACACACAAGATAAAAGTTCCATATAGGGACTAATTGGACCAACAAAGAGAAAGTACAAAAAACATAAGCTAAAAGTCCCATGTAGGGACTAATAACCCTTTGGCATTTGGCACCATGATTGTAAGAAGTTTCATGGAGGGACTAATAACTGCTTGACATTTGGCTTCATGATTGTAAGAAAGTAAATTACATGGCATAAATGTGTAAGTGCTAACTTGGATGATGTACAATAATACCTAATTCCAGCTAAAAGAGGGAAGAGGGAACTGAGGTGGCTAAGGTGGAGGATGTGATTCCTCGACCCATGGAGAAGAAATGGTAGAAAGTTAAATGTGGCCTATACATGTCAAAAGGGAGCGAGTAATTGAGATTAAAGTACATTTTTAAGTAACAAATATGTGAGTTGTTACTGATTTGTAACCCATCAATGGCTACAAAATTGTAAAGGCTAAGGCATGGGTGCGATTTATTGACAATGGGATAAGTGATGTTGTTGTTGTTGTCCATTACCTTGAATCACTCCATCCAAAAAATGACAAAATTTTTAATTACGTTGACTCACTCCATCCAAAAAGGACAAGTGGGACAAGCCATTATTCAAAGGCCACAATTACATATTGGTCAGATTAATGCTGAATGGACATTGTGGCTAAGTGGACATTGCATGGGATTCATTATGAAATTTGTAATACCTTGTTATATGTAAAATAATTAGGGTCAAAGGGATCCCTTAAGTTACATGATGCATATTCTTTCAAAACTTCAATTCGAATTGAATCTATTTGACTAGATCTAATGTTCTATTTTTAATTTATGCATAGATCTTTGGGTTGATCATTTAGAAAACAAATCCTCTAAGCTCCACTTCAAAATTCTAAGGTCAAAAGGGGTTTTTTTCCTTCTCCCAAATTTCGTAAACAATTTCAAGTATTTATAAACCAAATTTTAACATGGTGCCTGCAATCCAAGATAAGTGGTAGTCAGAGTTCAATATACAGACCTTTTGACACTCCATTCTTTATGGAGGACCAACCATTTCAAGTGCATCATATTATTACCTTGTGCGCATGTGGGATAATGGATATTTTAAATGGAAGTGTAGGATTCTAGGCTAAATTGGTTCATTGGTCATTTGAGGAGTTCTTGGAGGGGTCTATTGAAGGGGAATTTGCTTTTAATATTCACCCAAATTGGTTGTAATATCTCTATTTTATAGGTATCTTGGAGATCCATAGCCAACCTGGACACTAGCCATATTGTAAAATAATATAAATCTATCAATTTCTTCGTAAACATGAGGAACTAATTGCTGAGAACTAGGCCCCTATATTCTCATCTATTCGTAGAATCCATGTTCAGGAAGATAATCATAATGTAGGGTTTGTCTTTATCATGGAGTCTCTATTACAACATAAGATGAAAATCAATGTTTTAAAGGAAGAGTTCATATGTTGCACTAGAAAATATCAAATTTGTCAAAGAGATTTCAATATTTTTCTTTCAACGCCAAGATGTATGTCGATTAAATACCTATGGAAAACAAAGAAAAACAATATGTTCATCAAATTCCTCTAGATGTGGACATGGTTGGGGAGGCCTGAGACTCTTATCCCTATCCAATGGAGAAAGAGGAAGCTCGCAATATGCATGTTTTTCATTAATTTCAGGTCTTTGTGTACTGCAAAGTCTATCTAGTATTAAGTGTCATCTATAGGCTTTGTACTAGTAAAAGTTCACAATCCTCTACAAAGGATAAAATTGCATTTTTGGTAGACAAGCATAATTTTTTTTAACAAACTATGAATCATAGACTGTGGGAGAAACCATTTTTTTGTATTCTTACATTGACCAATACAACTATAACAATTTTTTCTTCATTACTTAATGAGCACTCAAACTATTCTCACAGATCCTATTGAGGGTCCTCTTCATCCTTGTCATTATTCTTGAGCTAAATAGTATTTTTTTTGGAACATTTTTTCAACCAATATCATTTTTTATCATACCCAAAGTAAAATCCCTTAGCTCGTATCTCTTCCATTTCCTTTATCATGATTATGGTGTGCTTATGCCTATTATTACTTTAGGCCATGGATCCTATGAGAGAATTATGTTTATCTACATTATTAGATCCAACATAACAAGCTATGTTGATTGGTTTGACCATAATAGTTGGGACCTATATTCTGATTTAAATGTTGGGTTACATCATTTAAGCCATGAATGATCTGAAAATTATAAAGGCTTGTATTCTTGAAAATATTTGAAAAATCTTATTTAAGTGTGCTTATGAAAAAGGATCAATTTGCAAACACAAATTTCAGAGAAAATTATACATTCAAGATGCAAATAATAACCAGCAAATATAGTGAACAGTAAACACATAACACAACAAATGATAAAGGAGTTCACCCCTCTCTTGGGCTACATCTCCTGGTCTAGCTTCCAATGGATATTTTATATTATTTTCTCAAAGTGCTAAAATATATGTGCTTTAAAATGCTCAAAATACCAAATAGATGGCTCCAATGGCTTCAGAACATCCAAAAACCCCTAGCTGGGTTTTTTCGGCACCTGATTTGGCCAAACATTGAAGAAGATAGGCTTCATGGAAGTTCCCCTTCAAACTTGTTGTCTCTAGATCGCCAAAATGCACCCCTGTGTGTCCAACCTAGCCTCTAGACATTTTTCCATGCTTAAAACTAACACCAGGAACATAACCGCAACATGCACGCAACTGTAGAACGGTTAGGGAACCTAGCCCCCTAACCGCAAAAGCGTTGGACGTATGGATCATGTGACCGCGCCCTCCCGCACACAAAAGGGCTAAGTCAAAAATCGAATGAACAAACGACAAGTTTCAGCACATGGTTTTAAAATGTTGGAAATATTAAACTCTCGCGCAATTTTTAACCATTGGTCATATGTATTGACAACACAATCGCGGGCTGGGGCTAAGCCCCAGCCCGGCCCCCGCACCGAAATAAACAACAATCAAACTTAAATAATTTCCGACTTGTATTATGGTAAGAACTAATTGGTGGGTGTGCCAGTTGGATGGACCTTCCCAAAGCCCTACCCCTACTCGGAGGTTATGGGGTCAAGTCCTGCAAACTCCCACAAAGTTTTAACCATTGCCCAGGTGACACGTGGCAGCCCTCGCTTGGGCCACGTGTCACCAATCTGTTTGCCACAAATATGCCATGTGTTGGATGCTAATTCATCCACATTATGGCCAAATCAACACCTGCCATGTGTCATATAGCCTTGCCAACTCAGCATCTACCACGTGTCGTACGACCCTGCCAACTCAGCATCTATACGGACTGTACAGTCAACAATTTTTTTTGCCTGTTTGACAATTTGAACAGAATGCGATATCTCACTCATTCGATGTCTATTTGAACCAATTCAAAATGCATTGGGTTCATGATGACAAGGCCTACGTACCTGTTTGATTTGAAGCAATTCTGAGCACTTTGAATTTTGAGCAAAATTTGATCCCCTGGATCACACCTCCCCATTAGAAAGCTTTTGGACCTCCAAAAGTCTACTTTCTGTCTACCTGAAGATGAGGGTATAGTTCCCTCACCTTCCCAACCTCAATCCACTTGGATTTGTGCCTTTAAGACCAATTCGAAGATATTCCACATTTCCCCGTTTGAAGTTCTCATCCTCCTGTCAAGGATTGTGTCTTCATGCAGTTTTGTAAAATATTCTGGGGAGAAATCATCTATAGAAGGAATCTGAACATGTTCTCCTTGATCATCAATCAAAGGAGGCTCATACAATTTCAAATTCTTAACATTAACAACTGCATACATTTGCATATAAGGAGGCAAATCCAAATGGAAGGCATTGTTACCAATCTTCTCAAGAATCTTGAAAGGACCATATCTAATTGGTTTCAATTTTTTACCTTCTCCTTTAAGCCTCTCCTTACTAATGTAAAGCCAAACTTCATCTCCAACTTGGAAACAGTGATCAACATGATGCTTGTCATGTCTTGTCTTGTACTTGGCTTGACTCTTTTCCAACTGTTCTTGCACCATCTAATGTATCAACTAAATTTGTTCAATGAACTTTTCTGCCCTATCAATGTCATATTGCTCAACATATTGCTCAACATAGCTCTCATGCATGATAAGACTATGCTTAAGAATAATTGAAGCACTAATAATAGGCCTTGAAAGCATATCAACAACTTTGTTATAAATGCCCTTCTTATACCTTATGACCAAATGGAATTGTTGTAGAAAACCCATCCATCTGAAGTGCCTTGCTTGTTGTAGCTTTGTTTGTGATTGTAAGTATTGCAGTGGTTGATGATCCGTGTGAATTATGGTTTCTTTCCCCAACAAATAATGTTTCCATTTTTTCACACTTTGCACCAATGCACACAACTCTTTATCATAAGTAGGATAGTTAATCATGACGCCATTAAAAGTTTCAGAATGAAAAAAAATGGGCTTACCATGTCATAACAAGACTACTCCTATTGCATAATTGTTTGCATCAGTTTGGATTTCAAAAGGTTGTCTCAAATTCGGAAGTGAAGGAACTAGGGATGAACTGATTTTCTCCTTCAAAGTATCAAAAACCTTTTGTTTCTTGCCTCCCCATTGAAAAACTTGCTTGACACTTGTCACTACATGTAATGGAGCTGCAATTGAAGAAAAGTTAGCAATAAACTTTTTCCAATATTGAGATGCTCCCAAAAAACTTCTTACCTCTGTCACATTGTTGGGCTTGGGCCACTCCAATATGACTTTGACCTTGGAGGGATCAATTTTTAATTCTCCTCCACCAACAATATGCCCCAAGTAGATAAGTGAGGTTTTTCTAAACTCACATTTAGACATATTCAAAAACAACTTTTGTTTTCTCAAAACATCTAAAACTTGCTTTACATGCACAACATGCTCTTCACGAGATTTGCTAAAAATCAAAATGTCATCCAAGTAGACAATAACACAATCATCAAGAAATGCCTTAAGACATCATTCATAACTCTCATGAAAGTAGCAGGAGCATTGCAAAGTCCAAAAGGCATTACCATCAACTCAAACAAACCTTGCTTTGTTTTGAAAGTTGTCTTCCATGTGTCTCTTTCGACAATCCTAATCTGATGATATCCGCTTCTCAAATCCAACTTAGTAAAATACTTAGCATCTTTCAATTGATCAATTAAATCATAAATTCTAGGAAGATGATAACGATTCTTTACCATAATCTTGTTCAAGGCCCTGAAATCTACACACATATGCCATGTACCATCTTTCTTTGGCACTAACACAATTGGAGATCCACATGGCAATGTGCTTGGCGTGATGACCCCTTTGTCAAGCAACTCTTGGATTTGTTTTTTGATTTCATCATTCTCCATGACTGTTACACATATTTTCGTCATCCCTATGATCATTAATGATGTAAACCTATATGTTTCCTTCAGAGGGGTCAGTGGCTTGAGTTCCTGAAGAGAGAAGGAAGAAAAACTTTTCCTGAGACAAGAAGTTGCATTTTCCTATGTAAAAACTTTATAAAAAAGGATGTTCGCAGGTTGCTATATAGGAAAGGTGCGAGAATGACCAATTCTCGCAGGTTGCACTATAGCCAGGGTGCGAACAGTTCGCATGTTGCACTATAGCTAGGGTGCGAGAATGTTAGCACGTGGGAAAAATGAGCGTTTTCTCGAATCTTCTAGAAGGAGAAGCTTCTATGGTGAGGTGGCATCCGAATGGTTTGGATCTTACTCGCATTCATGATTTAGTGGGATCATCCTAACCTCCTCACCTTATCCTCTTCAACTTATAAAAGGAGAGGAGCTGGTGGCAGCGCACCAAGACCCTCACGGTTCGACCCACTCTCACCAGGCCCTTATTCAACCATGGCCCGAAGAGTCAAAGAGCTCTTCCAACTCCCCTTGGGAGTTTTCCTACCCACAACAACTCCTTCGGTGATCTTCCCCTCGCTTATCGGGAAATCGCTACTCACGAGTTCCCGAGTTCAACGCTCACAATATCGGGTCTTTTTCTTCCCCGAAACCCGATGGTCAAAAGGTCAACACTTTGTATGTTGTGGATTTCCCTATCGGGAAATCACTATCCGCGATGTCAACAACTCGAACTGACAATCCCCAATGCCCGATGTGCCGATCTCCGACGCACGTGCGGACTTGGACCTTCCTCCTTCGAACCCCAGTATAGCGACACCTGTACTTCACTAAAACCTCGTGGTCCCACTTTTCCATGTCACATCGAGATTTCGCGAATCGCGAATCCACGATGCAAGTTTTCCTTGATGTTGAAAACTCCAAACGCTGAACCCCGATATGATGGGATCTTGCGCCACCTGTCCTCCTGATGATCGATGGCTCTGATCAAATCGGGGAATCGCTATTCGTGATTCTAAAGAGTATGAAACTCTTGCTCCCACAAACCCCGATATGCCAATAAGCGACGACTCTTGGTCCTTCTCTTTGCGCCTGAGGACTAACACCCGCGCAACTCTTTCTCGATTAGACGGTCAGCGGAATCTCGTGATTTTCTCCGCGAATCCTGTCCGTTGATTCTCCTTCTTGGAGAATTCTTCCACTTCGAAGCTCCTTCCTGGTTGGAACTTCTCCTGGGTCTGTTCCCACTGTAACGAGAAGGAACTATCCCTCCTGAGTTTTTCCAACTCTGACTTCTTCAGGGACTTCTGCACAAACTGCTTGCGTTCGACCTTCAAACACTCTCAAGTGTTGAACTCGCCCAGACTCTGTGCATTCCTGACACCAGAAGTCCTGTCTTCCTTTTCTCAGACTTGCTTATGAGACCTCCAATATAGCCTGTACTTCCCTTAAATGGCTCGAATAACCCAATTCAACTCTGGGCAAATGAGAATAAGAGTTTAACTATCTGGCCTCATCAACGCACTCTATGCGGATGAATTCAACTGCACTCTATGTAGGAATCTCCTGGCTCAGACCGATAAACAATTGAAACTTATTCTCGTCTCTCTCACAAACTTTCAAATCATCTATGAAATCACATGCGCAGCATATCAAAGCAAATGCATATAAGGAAACAAACATTCACAAGCACATAAGCAACATACACAGAGAAAAACAACACCAGTCATGAAATTGAATCAAAATCTCTTTCTATTGATCAAATTTGTACATGAGGGCTCTCCACAAGTTCTTTGCTCTGCTCATCTCTTCTTTCTCCTGAATGAATCTCTCTCTACAATAATACAAAGGAGCGTGCCTATATTCCGTTTTCCCTCTCGAATTCTACAACTATCAAATCTACAATAAATTCCTATCTAACAACATTAAAACTAATAAATGCCTTCCTATCTACAATACAATACAAGTGCGCTTCTTATGAATGCCTTCATTAAAGAACAACACAGCCACATCAAGGTGAAATTCAAAAATAATTTTGCTGGCTTGTCCAGCTGTCTTTTCCTGCTCCACACGCTAGCTCGCTTGATGAGTGAGCGATGCTCCTGCATCATACTCCTCGGCTCGAAAGGTTTCATGGGCTCCTGTCCATGAGCTCCTGCATATTCTTCCCATGCTTCTGTATAACTGCCTCTGTTTCCCAGCTGGCATCTTCCACTAGTTGATTCTTCCACTTCACGAGGTATTCAAAATGCTTCTTTCGCCTGGTCTTCTTTGCTACTCGCTTATCCAATATATACTCCATCTGCGGCTTTTCAGCTACTGGCAACTGCTTCTTCCACTGGATCACTGGTTCCTCAATTCCAGTGTCTACTTCTCCAGCCCTATATGGGTATAAATCCGAAACATTAAAAATCGGAGATATCCCGATGCCATCTGGCAACTCAAGCTCATATGCATTCTCCTCGAACTTCTTCAGAACTTTGCATGGCCCAATTTTCTTCATCTTGAACTTGTTATATGTTCCCCTTGGGAACCTTTCCTTCCTCAGGTGTGCTAGGACGATATCACCAACTTCAAACTGAAGTTATCTCTTCCGCTGATCGACTCTGCGCTTATACTCTTGATTTTCATCCATCAGTCGCTGCTTCACCTTTGTGTGAAGTTCCTCCATCGCTTCAGCGAATTCTTCAGCACAAGCGCTGCTAGTTTTAGCCTGTCCTAACTCCCTGAGCTCAGAAACTCCCCTTGGTTGTGTTCCATACAAAATTTGGAATGGACTTTTCCCTGTACTCCGATTCACTGAATCGTTGTACACAAACTCTGCCTATGGTAGTATCTGGTCCCAACTGTTGTGATGGTCCATCACTAGGCTTCTCAACAGATCTCCCAGACTTCTGTTGACTACCTCGGTCTGTCCATCAGTCTGCAGATGGTAAGCTGAGCTAAATTCCAAATTAGTCCCCAGCTTCTTCCATAGTGTCCTCCAAAAATGACCTATGAATTTAGTATCCCTGTCTGAGACTATACTTCTCGGTAACCCATGCAATTTAACAACCTCCTTGAAAAACAAGTTTGCGATGTGGGTCGCATCGCTGGTCTTATGGCACAGTATAAAATGTGCCATCTTTGAGAACTTGTCCACCACCACAAATATGGAATCAACTCCCCTCTGCGTTCTCGGCAATCCCAAAACAAAATCCATGCTAATGGCCTCCCATGGTCTTTCAGGTATGGGAAATGGTTGGTAAAACCCAGCATTCTGCTTTCGGCCCTTCGCATGTTGACAAATCCTGCACCTGTCAACAAACCGTTTGACATCAGTGCGCATCCCCAGCCAAAAATACGATTCGCTCAGTTTGGCGAACGTCTTATCATGTCCAAAGTGACCTGCTAAGCCTCCGCTGTGTTTTTCCTTTACCAAATTCTCCCTCATGGAGCAATTTGGAATGCACAATTGATTGCCTTTGAACAAAAATCCATCCTGGATCAGGTAGTCTCTCCAAGGACTCCGATCTCTGTGAACCGGATTCTCAGTTGCCTCGTATGCTTCTCCGAAATCTGCATCCTCTTCATACATGTCTTTAAGATTCTCAAAGCCCAAGGTTTTGACCCTGAACTCCTGCAGCAATAAACATTTCCTGCTCAAAGCGTCAGCCACTTTGTTAGCAGTTCCTGAAATGTGCTTAATCACAAATGTGAAATTTTGCATGTACTCTACCCATTTTGCATGCTTTTGGTTCAACTTATCCTGTTGACTCATGAACTACAATGCATGATTGTCACTGTACAACACAAACTCTTTGGGTATCAAGTAATGCCTCCACTTCTTCAATGTCTGTATGATGGCATAAAACTCTTTATCATATGTGGAGTATTTCAGCTTCGCATCATCCAGCTTCTCGCTGTAATATGCAACAGGTCTGTCATCTTGACTCAGGACTCCTCCCACAGCATATCCACTGGCATCACATTTCACCTTAAATGTCTTCTGAAAGTCAGGCAACACCAGAATTGGTTGCTCTGTGATCTTTCGCTTCAATAGATTGAAGCTCCTTTCAGCCTCTGCTGTCCAGTGAAAAACTTTATGCTGTTTCTTCACCGTGTCCATCATTGCTGCGCTAATCCCACTAAAATTCCGAATTAATTTCCTGTAGAAAGTAGCCAGTCCATGGAAACTCCTCACCTCAAAAAAATTTCTGGGTGATCGCCAATTCCTGATCACTTCTACCTTTTTAGGATCCATCTTCAACTCATTCGCCGAGATTATAAAGCCCAAATAAATGAGTTCTATCTGCAAAAACAAGCACTTCTTTAAATTGATCAACAACTTCTCTTGATGTAGTCTTCTCATTACAATAGCCAAGTGTCTCAAGTGTTCAGCCTTGGTCTTACTGAAAATCAGTATGTTGTCTAGATACACGACCACAAATTTGCCAATGAATTCCTGCAGGACTTCATTCATCAGCCTCATGAAAGTGCTCAGCACATTTGTCAAGCCAAACGACATGACCAGCCATTCGTACAAACCCTCGTTTTTTTTTTTAAGTTTTTTTCCATTCGTCACCCTCTCTCATTCAGATCTGATGATATCCACTCTTCAAATCTATCTTTGAAAAATAATTTGCCCCACTCAGGCAATCCATAAGTCATCCATTCTCGCAGTGGAAATCTGTACCTGATGGTGATTTTATTAATCGCCCTAGAGTCTGTACACATCCTCCAGCCTCCATCCTTCTTCGGACTCAGTACCGTTGGAACGGCACACAGACTCAAGCTCTCCCTCACCAGTCCTTTATCCAGCAAATCCTGTACCTTCCTTTTGACTTCCTCGTTCTCCTGAGGTGTCAACCTGTACGCGGCCTTATTCCGTAAACTTGCTCTCGGTATGAGGTCAATATGGTGACTCACACTCCGCATCGGTGGAAACGAATGAGGTAGTTCATCCACGATGATATCAATGAACTCTCCCAGCAGTTCCTGAATCTCATCTGGCAAGTCGTCCACTCTTGTTCTTGTCAGGACAATTCTCGGCTTCCTGACAACAAATAATTGTGGATCTTCATTCTTCTCCATCTCTGTGAGAAGCTCCTTCCCACTCATGAGAAGTATTGTGCTGGTTACTTCCGGCTTCACTTCTTTATCCTTTATCGGAAGCAATGTGTGTGTTTTCCCATCCTTCTCCAAGGTGTATGTGTTCGTCCTCCCATCATGAACCACATTTCGGTCATACTGCCATGGTCTCCCCAATAATACATGACAGACATCCATGGGAATGACATCACACAGGATCTTATCCTTATATTCACCCATTTTAAATTCAACCAAGCATTGTTTCGTAACACTTGCCTGGTGTCCTTTCTGCAGCCATGACACTTTGTATGGACTTGGGTGATTGGTCGTTTCCAGCTCCAGTTTCTCCACCATCTCGGTCGAAATGAGATTATTGGTGCTCCCGCTATCAACTATGACCTTGCATTTCCAGCCCTTGGTCTTGCAAGTCGTTCTGAACAGTCTGGTTCTCTGAGCTGTGTCCTCCACCTCTTTCTCAGGTGTCAAAAGAACTTTGTGTACCGCCAGTGACTTCCCACTTCCGGTGTCTTCATCTTCAACATCACGCCTCTGCGCCTCTGTGATGTGAGCTTCTCCTCTGTCCATCTTCTTGTCTAGACAATCAACGACTTTATGTCCATCTTTTCCACATGTAAAACATGTGATAATTCCTCCACGGCCTCTTCCTCTACCTTGGGTACGAGGAAATGTGTTGGCATTAGCATAACCGCCACCCTGCTTGGTATGCTCCCTCATCAGCTCAGCATATTACTGCCTTCGTTGTGAGGTTCCACCTCTCTCAACCTTTCCCTGAGGTCTCTTCCACTCCTCCTTGGGCTTCTGAGTTCTTTCTTGGGAAACCGCCTTACCTCTGGGCTGACTCCTGCCTCACCCTCTCTGTCCTTGCTTGCGGCTCAACTTCTCTTCGGCTTTTAGAGCCATCTGGTACGCATCCTCAACTGTTTGGATGGTAACCATGCTTAACTCATCCTGAATGTCATACCTTAAACCATTCAGGTATCTCGCCACCTTCTCGTCATCACTCTCCCGATGACCTGCTCAGATATTGAGCCTATGAAATTCTTCAGTGTACTCCTTCACCGTCATCAGCTTCTGTCTCAGGTTCTGCATGCACCTGAACAAAGTGATATGGTAATCCCTCAGGATGAATTTCGCTTTCATCTTAGTGATCATCCGATCCCAGCTTTTAATTTTTTGTTTTCCTTTGCAACACCTATCAACCTGTAACTCATCCCACCATAAGGCTGCATGTCCTTTCAACTTAATAACAACGTACCTTACTTTCTTGTCCTCTTCGATATCCTCATAATCGAAGTAGGTGTCGAGTGCTTGGATCCAATCTAGCAACTCTTCTGCATCTAGACTCCCTTCATAGATGGGAATGTCCATCTTGGTCTTTGAGCTCATTCTGGCCATAGCTCAGATCAATCGCTCGGTCGAAGCATCCTCTGCTGCGACCTCTTTTTCGTGTCCAGCTTCCTCTTCCACCTTGGAATCACTGAACTCTCCAGCACCGATTCCGCGTCTCTGCGTTGTTTCCATCTCCTTAAGCCTTGCTCAGAGATCTCGCATCTGTCGCTCAATCTCTGGGTTTCCTACTGGCCTACCCCTTCTTCGAGCATCCCTGTCTTCTCGATCAGGAGACTGCCTCTCTCTTCTAGGCGGCATGGTGTAATTCTGTCTCTGCTATAGAAAACAGAGATGAACCTGGCTCTGATACCACTTGGTGGCAGCGTGCCAAGACCCTCACGGTTCGACCCGCTCTCACAAGGACCTTCTTCAACCACGACCCGAAGAGTCAAAGAGCTCTTCCAACTCCCCTTGGGAGTTTTCCTACCCACAACAACTCCTTCGGCGATCTTCCCCTCTCTTATTGGGAAATCGCTACTCACGAGTTCCCGAGTTCAATGCTCACAATATCGGGCCTTTTTCTTCCCCGAAACTCGATGGTCAAAAGGTCAACACTTTGTATGTCGGGGATTTCCCTATCGGGAAATCACTATCCACGATGTCAACAACTCAAACTGACAATCCCCGATGCCCGATGTGCTGATCTCCGATGCACGTGTGGACTTGGACCTTCCGCCTTCGAACCCCAGTATAGCGACACTTGTACTTCACTAAAACCTCGTGGTCCCACTCTGCCACGTCACGTCGGGATTTCGCGAATCACGAATCCACGATGCAATTTTTCCTTGATGTTGAAAACTCCGAACGCCGAACCCCGATATGATGGGATCTTGCGCCACTTGTCCTCCTGACGATCGACGACTCTGATAAAATCGAGGAATCACTATTTGCGATTCTAAAGAGTATGAAACTCTTTCTCCCACAAACCCCGATATGCCGATACGCAATGGCTCTTGGTCCTTCTCTTTGTGCCTGAGGACTAACACCCGCGCAACTCTTTCCCGATCGGACGATCAGCGGGATCTCACGATTTTCTCCGTGAATCCTTTCCATTGATTCTCCTTCTTGGAGAATTCTTCCACTTCGAAGCTCCTTCCTGGTTGTAACTTCTCCTGGGTCTGTTCCCACTGTAAAGAGAAGGAACTATCCCTCCTCAGTTTTGCCAAATCTGACTTCTTCAGGGACTTTTGCGCAAACTGCTTGCGTTTGACCTTCAAACACTCTCAAGTGTTGAACTCGCCCAGATTCTGTGCATTCCTGACACCAACAGTCATGTCTTCCTTTTCTCAGACTTTCTTTTGAGACCTCCAATCTAGCCTGTAATTCCCTTACACGACTCGAATAACCCAATTCAACTCTGGGCAAATGAGAATAAGATTTTAACTGTCTGGCCTCATCAACGCACTCTATGCGGATGAATTCAACTGCACTCTATGCAGGAATCTCCTGGCTCAGACCAAGAAACAATTGAAACTCATTCTCGTCTCTCTCACAGACTTTCAAATCATCTATGAAATCGCATGTGCAGCATATCAAAGAAAATGCATATAAGGAAACAAACATTCACAAGCACATAAGCAACGTACACAGAGAAAAACAACACCAGTCATGAAATTGAATCAAAAGGTCTTTCTATTGATCAAATCTGTACATGAGGGCTCTCCACAAGTTCTCTTCTCTTCTCATCTCTTCTTTCTCCTGAATGAATCTCTCTCTACAATAATACAAAGGAGGGTGCCTATATTCCATTTGCCCTCTCGAATTCTACAACTATCAAATCTACAATAAATTCCTATCTAACAACATTAAAACTAATAAATGCCTTCCTATCTACAATACAATACAAGTGCGCTTCTTATGAATGCCTTCATTAAAGAATGGCGCAGCCACATAAGGGTGAAATTCAAAAAGAAGTTTGCTAGCTTGTCCAGCTGTCTTTTCCTGCTCCACGCGCTGGCTCGCTTGATGAGTGAGCGATGCTCCTGCATCATGAGCTCTCATGGAGAAGGGGTTCTTTGGCTTGGAATTATTAGCTTGGTTAGAGTAGCTTTGAGATTTACTTTGTCAAGATAGATTGTGAGTAGCTATCAGATCTATGGTTTCAGAATCCTTGGAGCAAGAAGTGTGTGGGGAACGAAGGACAGTGGGAAGGGACCTTACGACATCAAGGCAACGGTTGTAATCTCTCTTTCACATTTAATATGATACAGTAATATGTTTCTTTC
>JZKD02S1672656.1:1151070-1162490 GCA_000966675.3 Picea glauca
TCTTTCCCATAAAGTTAGATTTACTTTATTACATAACTCCTTGATCATATGTATAGATTAGCTATTGAATATATTATTTTCTTTCACTTTGGTTGGATTGTGTTGTTTTGATCTTTACTGCACAAGAGTGCTGGAGTGAAGCAGGAGAAACAAAGATTAAGGAAGCGATTATAAGGTATGTCTCTTATTCTCACTTCCAATTTAATTCAATAGTTAGATTTAGGGAAAGCGATATGTTTTGTCCTGTTTTGTTCTAGATCCAGGTGGATCTAGGGAGATCGGTTTGTGTCTGCACTTACAGATTTATCCAAAAACAATGACTGACATCCTGTACATACGAATGTTTGGAAGAGGACAATCTTGTTGCAATTGTATTTCATGTTGGATAACCCTTCTTGGAGGTAATCCCTTTGGTTCCTGAAACATCTCATCATATTGGTTAACAACCTCATATAGATCAGATTTCAACTTTGCATCACAACCTTGAAAAACTTCGGTTTCAACATTATCTTTGGGATTAATCATCAAGATAACAAAATTCTTACTAGCATTGACTAATCTCTTCATTTGTCCCACATTTACAAGTGACAAATTCATCTTCTTTGTATGTGCTCTAACAATGTACTCAACTCCATTTTTAAACAAGTGGTACTTATTCTCATGACGATGCAAAATGGCTCTCCTATCATATAAGTATGGGCTTCCCAACACAATACCATAGATATCCAAAGGAATAACATCAAGCTCTACCTCATCTATAAAATTTGCAGTGATGGAAAACCTAAGTTTACACCTTCTTGTCACCTGCAATTTAGTATTGTCACATATCCAACTTAGAGGGTATGGTTTAGGATGTGGAATAGTTTCCAATTTTAATTTCTTGATAGTGTCTTCAGATATAAGGTTTGCTTGAGATCCAGTATCAAAAAGAGTATCTATCTTGGTATGATTTGAAACAACCCTTATGTGAAAAATTTCCATTCTTTCTTTTTCTTGTTGAGTTTCATTGAGATTACTATTACTTGAAGAACTAGTACTTGTAATAGAACCCTTACCTTGATAACCCATGGCTGTAATTTTTGTTCCATCACCTGAATCAGAACCTAAATCATGTTGTATGGTTGCAGCAGTATTTGACTTCCCTTTGTTGCCAAATGTTTTGGGTCTTCTTTCAGGATGAAGTTTCCAACAATGGTCTTCATCATGGCCATCCTTTCAACAATGTTTGCATGTAAATTTTTCTCCCTCTTTCTTAACAGCGGCATTTTTTTTTCCATTTCCCTTGAACTTTCTCTTTCCCTTGTCTCCATGACTGAAAGGCTTCTTGTTACCCTCATGATTTTCATTCCTTCCTCTGGCTTCCAAATGAGTTGCCTGAACACAAAATTCATCTAGATTTGAAGGGTTAAACATGAGTATTGTATGTCTCAAGTAACTATGTAAAGCTCCAATGTATTTGAGTAAAGTTTCTTGAGAAGACAAATCTACTCCCAAAACCAAAGATCTTCTCCTAAATTCCTGAGTAAAGCTTTGCACATTTTTCGCTTTAGCTTGTCTAAAATTTTGCCAATCCATAATAGCTTTCTGCATATATGCCAATGGGTAATTTTTTTTTTTAATTGCAACAATAAAATAATTCCAAGAGGTTAAAATTTTACCATGTTTCTTCATGTCCTCTTGAGTCTTGGCTTCCCACCAAATGGGTGCTACACTATCCAATCTTAAAGAAGCAAGCTGAATCTTAGTTTCATCGTATTGAATTCTTTGTATCCTACAATACACCTCAATCTGACGAATCCAGTTATCTAATTTCTCAGCATTTATCTCTCCATTGTACATTGGCAATTCAAATTTAATATCAAGCTTTAAGAAAGGAATTTGTGGAGGAATTTTACCATTCCCTTTGGAGAATTTGGAAGAGGTTGTGAATTGGTAGAAGAAGAGGAAAATGGAGGTGAGGGAGGTGGAGTAACACCATTCCCTCCATTTCCTTTTGGAGTTTTATCACCACTGTCCCCCTTCTTATTTGAAGGGTTGGAGCCTTCACCTTGCAAACTTGCATTCCTTTCTTCCATCAAGACTTTCATCATTTCCCTCATATCCATGAAATCCTTTCTGATATCTTCATCTTTTGTAGGAATATTTTCATGACTCTCTTCATGATCCATACTTGGTGAATGCCTCCTTGAAGCTTGAGGTGATAATATAGCCTTTCTTCTTGAAGGATGCGAACTTGGCTCTACAAGATGACCTTCTCCTATTGTGATTTTCAACCTTGTGAGCATCAGAAAACAAACACTTGCAAGTAATCAATCCTTCAAAAACCTATGCTCTGATACCAACTTGATTTGAAAATGATAAAGGCTTGTATTCTTGAAAATATTTGCAAAATTTTATTTAAGTGTGCTTATGCAAAAGGATCAATTTGAAAACACAAATTTCAGAGAAAATTACACATTCAAGATGCAAATAATAACCAGAAAATACAGTGAACAGTAAACACATAACACAACAAATGATAAAGGAGTTCACCCCTCTCTTGGGCTACATCTCCTGGTCCAGCTTCCAATGGATCTTTTATATTATTTTATCAAAGTGATAAAATATGTGCTTTAAAATGCTCAAAATTCCAAATAGATGGATCTAATGGCTTCAGAACATCCAAAAACCCCTATTTGGGTTTTTTCGGCACCTGATTTGGCCAAAAATTGAAAAAGATAGGCTTCCTGGAAGTTCCCCTTCAAACTTGTTGTCTCTGGATTGCCAAAATGCACCTCTGTGTGTCCAACCTAGCCTCTACGCATTTTTTTGTGCTTAAACATAGCACTGGGAACATAACCACAACACACGTGCAATTGTATAATGGTTAGGGAACCTAGCCCCCTAACCGCAAAAGCGTTGGATGTATGGGTCATGTGACCACACCCTCCCGCACACAAAAGGGCTAAGTCCAAAATAGAATGAACAAATGACAAGTGTTAGTGCATGGTTTTAAATGGTTGGCAATATTAAACTCCCACGCAATGTTTAACCATCATTCATATTTATTTACAGCAAAACTGCAGGCTGGGGCTAAGCCCTAGCCCGACCCCCATGCCGAAATAAACAATAATCAAACTTAAATAATTTCCAACTTGTATTATGGTAAGAACTAATTGGTGGGTGTGCCGGTTGTGCGGCCCTTCCCAAAGCCCTACCCCTACTTGGAGGTCATGGGGTCGAGTCCTGCAAACTCTCATAAAGTTTTAACCATTGCCCAGGTGACATGTGGCAGCCCTCGCTTGGGCCATGTGCCACCAATCCATTTGCCACAAATATGAGATGTGTCATATGCTAATTCATCCACATGATGGCCAACTCAACACCTGCCACATGTTGTATGGCCCTGCCAACTTAGCATTTTCCACATGTCGTACGGCCCTGTGAACTTAGCATCTGTACGGACTGTACGAACTCTACAATTAACAAAATTTTTTGCCTGTTTGAAAATTTGAACAGAACGAGATATCTCACTCATACGATGTCCATTTGAACCCGTTTGAATTGAGTTGGGTTCATGAAAATGAGGCCTACACACCTATTTGATTTGAATCAATTCCAAGCACTTTGAATTTTGAGCAAAATTTGATCCCCTGGATCAATGAAAGTAAAGGCCCTGTTAGCATCTAGATATGCACCTTTGTTTTTTAGGAACTAACTATTGCAAAAGTTGTATATCCAAAGGTTGTTCTTATATAACATTGCATGAGAATGATGGGGTCCATTGTTAAGGTTTATGTTCATTAAAATTTTAAGCTCTCTATTGTTCCTTCTAAATTAAATGGATATTTGTTGGATGGTAAAGGCATCGTCCCATAATCTTTTTGTTGAGAGTGAAATGACAGTATGGGTATGCACTCTTAAAGTATTCATGCCCATGTCAAACCCATCTAACATCAATGAGGATGATATTGAATATGGATGATGTAACCTATCATCTTCAATAAGCCTAGCAACTGTATGAGCTAGCTAATTGTCTGATGTTTGTGCCTATTGGCTGGATGTCACTTGGTCATGTGCGAGCATGGCAAATGGGAATTGGTGCAAATGAAAGAAGCTTAGAATAAAATAATATATTGAAACAATTCAATCTATAAACAAATTTTATCTTTGAATAACGGTCTATCATAATGGCAGGTCATTCTTGACAAAGAGCTTTTGAAAGGGAAGTACATTTCTACAAAAGTAAAACCTACATATTACATTGAATATTCTTTTGGATTTCTCTTTTAAAACTTACATTGCTTGTAAATTTGAGAAGCACAGAGATATTTTTGGAGAAGTGATGGTAGAGGGAAACATGTTTACCTGTCACACCGCATAGGCATGGTGCTTCAATATAAGGGAGGTCATTGAGACTAAATGTTTGGTGGTGGTAGATTTCACTGCTACGTGGGGTGTGTACCTTGTCAGATCATGAGTCCACTATAAAAATATGTGGAAATCTATTTTTTTGAATGGCATGGACCAATTGGGGGATGTGCAGACCGTGGCTACATTTAAATTTATAAAGGATGGAAAGGTTCTTGAAAATATAATGAGTGGAAGGAAAAATTAACTTGAAATAAAAGTAATAGCCTTGGCTTATCAAGCCTAGGCACTATTTTCTTATGATATATGATTTTACTAGTAATTTATTTAGGTGACGTTGACACTATTAGGATACATATTGCTGTGGGCACTGGCATGGTTCAAGAAGGTGTATTTCATGTAAATTCACTGAAGAATTGATAAACCATTTATGTTTGTGCATTGTCTCTATGCTAGGGAAGTTTGGTCTGAAGCTCTGTTGTTATCTAATGGTGATAATAAGTGGAAAAAGAACTCATTGTTGAGTAGCTTCAAATCTTGGTAATGGAGACAAATATGTAAAATATCACATAACCCTTCCCTATTTTGTAGTATAGGGTCTATGGCTCTCATAAGAAATTGTATGAATTTCCAAGGGAAAGACATACAAACTACACAAGTGGCTTGTCAAATAAGATATACCTATAGAGAGTTGGGGAAAGATTAAAGAGTCAAACCTTCCCAAATCCTTAAGAGCCAGTATGAAAGAGTCAAACCTTCCCAAATCTGTAAGAGCCAGTGTATGATAAATTGAAGGTTTTGGGCTTTTTTTGTCGGTGATTGTGAAGGATCCCAGGTATTTGTGGTGCCAGTGGTATCTTATTTATAAATGAAAATCATATGGTTCTTTCAAGTATGTAGGAGGTTAGGGGACAAATAACAAAGATGAGTTATTTTCCTTATCATTACTTCTGAAATGTGCAGCTGCTCATGGGATTGATAGACTCCAGAGAATGGGAGACTCAAAACTGCTCAAGGATTGGGGTAATGGTAAAAATTACATTGTTAATCTGGTATTAAGACCAATTATGTTCAGGTTTTCCAAGGTAAAATACACCTTTTAGAAACCTTTTCAATCACATTTATAGAGAATTCAATGCTCATGCAGAAAATCCATCTAATGTTGCCTAAATTTTTTACAGGAAGGGACTTTATATGTGGAGAGGATTCTAGGATGAAATTATCCTAGGTTTCTTTGATCTCTCTCTACTAGTTAGCTCTAAGCCACTGGGTTTGGTTGATGCTAGTTAGATATATGTTCAATTCCATCTTGTTTTTCTTATTTTCTAGTTGATGGAACAAACTAGTTTGGCAGTAGTGTGAATGTAATGATTTTATCCGAGTGCTTTTAAGCACAAATTGGAGGGCCCTAGATCCTTCAGATGACTGTAATATTTCAGATAAGATCTTCTATGAGGAATGTTTTCTTTGAGTTTTGCCTCTTTTTGGTTGGAAGAAATATGAGAGGTATGGCTCTGGAAATATAGTTAGGAAATGATGTATATTCTGATTTCAGTTTTGAAATATTGAGTATAATGTTTTTTTCATGGAAACAAAATGGTGTGGATATGCCTCAAAATTTTAAAATGGATAGAAAATATTATATTTTCCTCAGGCTCGCTGATAAGAAACATCTTCTTAAACTCATGGATATATTGTACATATTTCTAATATCTTGGCAAATAAATACATTGTTTGTTTCTTACATCTTGTCTAGTGATCTAATTATAAAAAAAGAAGGATTTAGTGATGTTATATTTGTACGGAAATTAACAACCATGTCCATCAGAAAGAACCATAGAAGGTATTGTATTTGGAGTTCCTCTATAGTATTGCAAGGGGAATATGGCGATGTCACATGTTTTGAGACAACAAATGCCTGCCAAGTATCCCATGTGCCACTATCTAAATGACTTCAAACAAGTCAGTTGATAGAAGCATATGTTCAATGGTTTTCCAAAGTATATTGACATTCTTCACCAACTTGATGGGCAAGGTAATATACATGTTTGTAAACATTAATTTTGAAAATTTACATGGATGGAAAGAATGATTTTCTGAAATCGAATAGAAAATAATACAGAAAGATAATCCACTATGGGAGACACTGTATAAGGTTATTTAGGTCTTTTTGAGATTTTATTTTTTGTCCTCAAAAAATGTTTGGCATCTTGCTTCAAGTTGTTGGGATGAAAAGATATGCAGAAACCAACATGGGAATTATTTTTTAATATATATGATGGCTTCAAATAATGAAAAAGAGTTAACGTCACCATGAAGGACCTAATAGAAATGCGTCAAAGAATATTGTACAAACAGTTGGTTCAAGGGACCCAATAGGGCAACCTACAACAAAAATGTATGAAAGAAGAGATCACACTAGATTAAATTCTTAGTATGATGGGCAGTTGTGGATGATGAGGAGTTGAACTTGATAAGAGTAGAACCTGGGTGGCAATGATTTGTTACAACAAATTATGAACTTGTAATGCTAGGCAATGATAGGGTTATTAATAATCTAGAATGAGACGATGACCTGATGACTTTGGCATTACTTATGATCAACATGGATCAGTAAGGCTTGGTGTAGTGATTCAAAATTATGTCGCTAACTTCGACATTGAAGTGAGGGTGATTGGGAGATTAGTATTTATAGTTCTAAGCAAGATAAATATGATCAATCAAATAGCACTCATTAAATGCTGAAAAAAAAGATAATGATGACTGGTAGATGAGGATAAGGACCTCTTAACATGATGGATTAAATATTCTTGGAAAGATAAAAAGAAATTATGGGGTTGGGTAGATCATCTCTGAAGATCAAGAAATTGTCAAATATCTTGTCAAAATAAGGGATATGGGGCATGGTTGTTTTGATTGGGGGGTTCTCTTTTCTGTCTCCTTTTAGTAGTAGTAATAATAATAATCTATTTTTTAGGTCACAGCGAAGCTAGACACCAAATTTGTGTATGAGACCCCCTCCACCCAGTGATTTTACTGGTAAAGTCTATGGAGGTATACATACCCTACCCCCCTCTGGATTTGAACATATGACCTCTTAGAAGAAAACTATAGCTTCTGGTCTACCAATGGGATTTACTAATGAAGAATTTGGTCTACCTGTGGGATCAAAGGCATAATCTGGTCTACCAAGGGGAATACTACAGTCTCTGAGGATACAAATGACAATGGAAATGAGACTATTGGATCCCAATGATGTTTTGGAATCATCGAGGTGCAAGATTAACAATTGTTGCACCTAGAATAATATTAAGGGACTATTGAAACATTGGTATTTATCAGTTGACATAAAATAAATTCTCACTATCTTAAGGAGATAACTACCCTTTTCAAATTTTGAACTACTCTTTGAGCATAATTCTTATTTTTTCCAAACTAACATCCACAACCAAAATAACCAATAAAAGAAGAAAACTTGAACATGTTTTAAATCAGCAAATGGACTGTAATGCATCACTATTGTTAATGGTTTTCCTAGTATACAATATAGGACTTGACAAAAATTTTGATTTTGCAATTCTCTGGACATGACGACTAGATGAGTATGGCCAATCTTCTCCATATTATCCTAATTTTGTGAAAACAAGTTCGCAATGTATACACATACTTCGAGACTTCCTCGAGTCTCTCCCATAACAAGTGTCATTTTGTTCAAACAAACATCAAAATCTACTGTCTTCAACAGATACAATTTACAAAAATATGGGATATTTACGATCTTTTTGGTTAAAGAGTTATTTTCAGTGAAACAAGAATCACACTTTAAATTGCAATTTTCCGAGTTTGAATTGGATCATCCTCCAAAAAATCCAATCCAAAGTTCGTCGATTCAAAATCACATTAACCAAGTTTGACTTAGTCAACACAAGTCAAACTCGTGATTTTGGCATGGATTGCAAGTCAAGGGAAGATTGTGCCAGTTGGCCTATGGAAGAAATTTTTGTGGGTTTTCTCTAATTTTCTCTGCCTTTTCGAACTAGTTTCTTCTCTACCAGACAACTACAAGTGGAAAATGGAGCTATAGGAGGTTGAAGTAATCCATTTAAGCCCATCCACTGACATTGTTGGACATCTATGGGCATGGGATAAGAAGGTGTAGGCAATCTAATTCTTAGGGATCTAAATATTGCATAAAAACAATTCTTAGGGCATATGGGAAAGGGAGAAAAAGGCGTAGGAAATCCTGCAATTCTTAGGGCGTATGGGAATTAAATAATAATTTGAGATTCCCATCTCCTTCCAACACAAAAATGGAACTAATCAAACTTGTAAAAACAAAAATACTAATCTCTAATTAACAATGTAAATTCAAGTGTGCAGAGGTACTCACCATCCTTGCCCTCTCCCTTAGTCTAGACATCACTTGATCAAGTGTGTTGGACTTGACTGTCACAATTCATTGCGTAGGTGTAGGGCATCCTTATCTCCACTGCGTGGGGGTTCTCTCTTCCCTCTCACTGGGTTCGATTGAATGGTGGCCAGGTTTCAAGGGGGTTTTGCACCACTGCACGGGGATGTCTACTCCCTCTCGCACCTTATATCCTCCATCTCACTTGGCTAGAATGGGGTGGGTTCAGGGGCTTTATCTCTAGTGTTTTCGTGTGTGAAATATGGGTGTGGGCTCATTATACAATTCAAATTTATTTATTTTTTGTTATTTTCTTTGAAATTTGTTACTTTTTTTATGTTTTATTATTTTCATTATTGTTTTTAATATAATTAATATATGTCAATTATATTTTATTTAATATAATTGATATAATAATAATAATAATAATAATAATAATAATAATAATAATCTAGGACAAGTGTCAATACCCCGACAAGTGTTAATATATTATTTCACCGAGAACAAGTGTCAATACCCCAAATCACAAGATTTATATCATGACATTGGAGTAGATTCCACATTAGGAACATTAAGAGTAGTGGCAAGACCAATACACTCATAACCCTAGACAAATATCCCATCAAACAAATAACAATGATTTTGGTGTAAAGTCTAATTCCTATGGTACTAGGGAAAAATCCAATTGTTGGACAATTATCGATGGTGTTGGGGCGATGTTGCATTGTTCTGAATGCATTAATGGATAGTTTAACAATAACACATCCTTTTTGTTTCAAATCCTTGTGATTAAGGAGAAAGTGAAACTACACTCAAAATTAATTTACACTCGTGAAACCCAACTACATGCCAAGTTAATTCACACCCATGATGGGTTATAGTTGGACATTGTACTTGAAATGCAATCACATTCCTTGGGAACTTGTGTCATTCATGAGAGAATCCTTCCTCCTCTATGTTGATCCTTTGTATTATCCCTTACAATGTTGTACCGCCATTGATGGGTTCTCTCTTGAACTAATTGTTATTGTGTTGTTGGATTTGGTGAACTTGGCTTTGGTCATCGAACCTATGGGTGGAAACTCATTTCCACTCATTTGGGTCTCCTAAAGAGAAATTACCATGGGGAACTTGGTCATTTGATGGATGAAACACAAAACAATTCACTTAGTTAGTGACCCTAGTCCTTCTAACTATTCTATACCATTCTCTCTTGGAATTTGTATGCATGGGGTTGGCTTAGCACTGTGTTGGTCCTCTCCCCTTGGAATACTTTGTTGGAAATCTTGGATTTTATCATATATCCAATTGGGTATTTTTCTTCACATCAACATTGTGATGGATGCCACTACATATTTGACATGTGTAGCTAACCCATGCACTAAATCCATCAACATACTAATCAAGAAACAAGTTACAATTATAAGACATACACCTAATTTATGCACCTACCCACACACCCAACCCATGAACCTAATGCATGAAACTAGAGCACACAACTAACCACTATTAATGTTAGTGTTGGATTAAGGGTTTATGTAGCTATCACATCAACCCAAGAAATTTTTCCATAATGTGCTAATTACTCCTATTTATAAACATGGTCACCAAGGCACTAACCCAAAACCACTATTCTAAGCCACCCAAATATCCTAATGCACTTAACCCATATAAAAATTGACCAATGTATCTAATTGATGCACTTAACTCACACAATTGACCAATCTAGCTAATTTATGCACTTAACCCACACAATTGTGTGCCCCATCAATGAACTTCTCCATGATAGAAAGAAAACCCACTTCATTGCATTAACATTCCATGTTGCTAGCAAACCCATTTTCCATAATATTATATTTGGGTACTAGTAAGGCTTAGAATAATTCAAAAGCATACATAGATAATACAAATGGAGGTCATGACTAGGAAAGAGGGAACACATTCCTTTAAACCCTACCTCCCCATCATCTTAACAATTGACCCCACCATTACATACTTAGCACCTTAAAACCTCCATCTCAGATACTGACATGTGGTTGAAGCATGGGTATGTTCTTGAAAGAAAACACATAGTACTATCCCAAAGGCATAATTCCACCATTATTAATTGTGATAGGAGGTGATTTGGTGCTTTAGCACCATCAATAACATCTAGGCCCGCCCATAGTAGGTCATAGAAAGGACTTTCTCTACATGCATCGCCAATTCACTAGATATCCTATGGGGTGCATGAGTCATTAAAACCCCTAACTTCCATCACCCAAACCCTTAGTCAACTAAAACCCCTAACTTCCAGCACCAATATTCATCCTCATATTATCCATAGGGGAATGGMAAACCACTAACCCCTCTAATATMTTTCACACCTAATTCCTATAGCCCAATCCCATAATATTTATAACCCTTGAACATTATATCATGTGTAATTTAATTGTCATTCGCTATCAAGAAAGTACCCTAACCCTTGTCCCCAATAACCCTTAACCCCTAAATTATATAACTGCTAACAATTAATGTAATCTCTAACCTCGAACTCTTATAACCTCGTATCCCTAGCACATGCAGTAATTGATATGATCCATAACCATTATAAGTTGTGTCACATGTTTCATCCTTAACCTCTATAAAAAAAAATCCCTAACCCTTACATTCCATAACAATT
>JZKD02S1672656.1:1162500-1189797 GCA_000966675.3 Picea glauca
TCTTCATCACTTTCACATGGACGATTGTAAACCAACCCCTTCTCCCTTCCAGTTTGGAGTCAAGCTTTTTGCCACTTGTACTTCTCCTGAAGTTGATGCCACCCTGTATCGTCAGTTAGCTGGTAGCCTCTTATACTTGACTCATACCCATCCTAATCTTTCCTTTGTTGTTGGTCTTATTGCTCGATATATGCAAACACCCCATAAATTCCATTGGAAAGAAACTAAAAGGATACTTCACTATGTTCATGGTATAGTTCAGTTAGGGATACATTAGAGTTTAGGGGGGATTCCTTTATTGGTTGGTTTCATTGATTCAGATTGGGCCAGTGGCCCTGATGATCGAAAATCTACTGCAGGTTATGTTTTCATCCTTGGCTCAGGACCTGTCACTTGGGCCTGTAAGAAACAACAGGCTATTGCACATTCTTCAGTAGAAGAAGAATACTGAGAAGTGGTAAATGCAAGTCAGGAATCCCTGTGGGTTCGACAGATCCTTTCAGAGTTTGGATTCTAGCACCAGCATCCGACCATCCTTTGGTGTGACAATCAAAGTGCCATGAATCTCACCAAAGACCTAGTTCAACATCAACATAGCAAACACATTTAGCTACACATGGACTTCATCAGAAATCTAATTCATGATCAAGTTATTGAAGTGCTCGTCTTTTGTATAGAAGATCAAGTTGGAAACATTTTCACAAAGTCTCTTACAAAAAAGATGTTTTCCAAATTTCGATCTATGTTAGGAGTTCAGGAAGTTGTCATTAAGGGGGGATAAGCTCTAATTCCTCCTTCCTTCTCCTATTGTGTCACTATTGTAAATCCTTCAATCCTATCCCAAGTTGTTCTTAAGGGGGGATTTTAGGATATTTAGACACTTAGGAGTTAGTTAAGATCTACTTGGTCTAATATGTCATTAGGTAAAAGTTTGTTTTTTAGTGTGTTTCTTTAGTGTGCATTAGTATGCATTTGTAGTTAGGAAATCCGATGGTCACGATATGTTTCTGACAGAGTTATCTGGCGGTTCATACTCTCCTTGATATTAATGGCCATTGATCTATGGATTAACACCCGATTGGTCCATGATATCTATTTAAAGAGCATGGAGGGTCATTTTTCGATGATCGATTGTGAGAAAATCTCTTGTAAAATCTCTTTATAATATTTTTCTTTGCATTAATAAACTGCTCCAAGTGGCCACGTTGGATGGGGCCGTGGATGTTTCCCTATAGGGTTTTACCATGTGAAAACATCGGTGTGTTGATCTTTGATCTGGTTATGTGAGTGGTTACTGAAGGTGTTCATCCTCTGTTGGAATACCTGTGTTGTCGAACAGTTTTGATATATATCGATAACAGATTCCACAAAGAAATGTTCATATGTGTTGAGTATTTCCTTCTATGAAAGGCTTATGGTAGAATTCATAGACTTCTTCACCCGCCAATTCGGTGACATACCAAGTGCCAAAAAGGAGAAGAAACCCATGTTTTGACAAAGAGTATGATACCTTATTTAATTCCCTTTAAACATGTTAGAGAGAGTAAGCTTCAAATGTGTACAAATATCTGAATATTTCTTCCAAAATTGGAAAAAAAAATGTTATGACATATTTGAGTTTTCCACATCCAGTTGATGGCATTCATAAAGTCACCAAATAGTTGGATATAATGAATCCCCTTTTCTCCAATAAATTGTAGAATGAGTTTTAGTGACATAAGCTCAACAAATTTGTTTTTTCCCACCTAAAAACCCATATTGGTTTTGAAATAATGTGTATCGGATAAATGTGTGACGTCCCCCCCCCCCGCAATTTTGTTGATCATTTTGTGATGCACCATCAAATAAGGCCCATGTAGAGGTATGATTAATAGATTCAGGTGAAATAGTATCGGCAATAGAAGTGTCATTTTCGTGTGGAAAGTGAAAGAGAATCGAGAGGCCCTAAGAAGGAATGCAATCTAGAAGAGAATTCCAATCCTGAAAGATAGATTTGTTATGAGCTAACCAAATGATACATCATATAATGAGGGGGGGGTGGATTTTATCTTTTTGTAAGATTGATCATGAAACCAGGTATTCCAAGCCATCTCCAATGTGAGGCCATTACATACCACAACTAGGATGAGTCTTGATGCAATTTCATCCCAGACCTTTTGGGTAAAAGGTAAATATATGAAGAGATGTATATTAGATTTGTTTTCCCCTTTTCATAGTGGGCACCAGCCAGTTCCAACAATACATCATTTCCTCATATTGTCCCAGATTAGAATTTTTTTATAGATAGCACACCACATGAAAATATTAGATTTTTGTGGGAATTTTAACTTCCATGGTCAATGCCATGACCAACTTGTCTCCCTATGCATGATTTGGAAATTTAAGGAAATATATCCCAATTTTGGTGTATATCCACCATGGAGAGTTTTTTTCCATACAAGTTAATCTTCTTTGTCTGTAATCTGAATGTGTCCCAATCGGAGGGCCATCCCAAAATTTTCCCAATAAAGAGATTGGTTACCTACCAAACCTAAGTATTTGGGGCCCATCCAACCTTGTTTCTAGATTGAGGTGGATCCAAGATTTGTCACCTGTGAAATGAAGTGGATATCCTTCTCATGAAGTATATCAGTGAGTTCAATGGGAAGGATATGATATTTTCCACTACGCAAAAATGGATTAACCCTAATCCTAACCTGATTCCCCCTGCCAATGCATCAGGCCAGGATATCGCCAATAACAGGGAAGGGAGATATCACTGCTTTCTAAATGATACAACAATGGGGGTGTTATTTCTCAATTTTCTAGATCCAATATTCAATTGTATCTATCATGATGTATTTATTATAAGCCACTATAGTCCACACATCCGTAGCTGAAATAAGTCTCCATCCAAATTTGGAATCCATCACTTTTGATAAAATAAAGATATTCTTCAATCCCCATCCACCCAATACCTTTGGGAAAGTAAGGAGATCCAAATTAATCCAAGGGTGAGTATATTGTTACTGAGTGACAAACCAAACATAATGGAAGAATAGTTTTATGTCCTTCTCCAGAATCCCCTTCGGGATCCAGGCCAGAGACATCCAATGGGAAAGAGTGGCTTCCAATATTGATTTATCCAATGTAACTCTTCCTTCTCTTGAAAGCCACCTAAATCTCCATCCTTTGAGGCGATTTTCCAACTTTGCCAAAAGCCAACACCAATAAACTTTGTGATAGTAATTTTATTTAAGGTGGAATTCCAAGTATTTGATGTCATCTAAGAATTCAATAGTTAGGAAATGGAAAATATGTTTGTAAAGGGACTCAGTGGCTGCCTCCATACCTGTGAAGTTTGGAGTAGAATTTTAAATATTGATAACCATTCTAGTGGCCCCCTGAAACAATTTGAGAATCTCTCCAAATTTTTCAGCATCCCTCTGATTCCCACTACAGAAGATCGGGATATCATCAACAAAGAGAAGGTGCATGATTATAATCCTTGGGCCAATCGATACACCTTGAAATTCCACCATACTAGTAGCTTGATTAATAGCATGACTTAGACCTTACACAACCAACACGAAAACAAGTGGGGAGAGGGGACAACCTTGTCTCAAGCCTATCTCAGATTGGAAAAAAGGGGAAGCTTCTCCATTGATAAGGACTAAAAACGATACTGAGGATAAACATGCCATAATGCATCTAATAAAAGGGACTTCAAACCCTAAATGAGTAAGGAGGAGTCTGGTAAATGACTAGTTAACATGGTCAAAGTCCTTAGAAACATCAATTTTAAGGATTTCTCCCCAAGACGTTGTTGTATTTATATTGTGGATCTCCTCTTGAGATACACCAATAGCTTCATGGATCTTACACCCCTCTAGAAAGTCAAATTGTTCTTGTGAGATGGTACTTGAGAGAATAGGCTTTAATCTACGAGCAATGACCTTGGCCACAATTTTGTAGAGGAAGTTACATAAATATATTGGCCTAAATTCGTCGAAGGATTGTGGATCATCAGATTTTGGGATAAGAGTTATTAAAGTAGAATTTATAGGGGAGTATAGTCTCCCATTTCTCCTATATTCTTCAACAACATGAAGGAGCTCATGCATAAGGAGATAAAAAAATAACAGATAGAATTATATTTTCCATCCATTTGGGCTCAGAATTTTATCCTTCTGAAAAATGTGGAGATTTTCCTTAAACTCCTCCATTCCCACTTCCACAAAAAGTTCTTTGTCTCCTTCCTCATCAAAAAATATGGGGAAGAACAGTTCCATACTTATACTCTCAATAATATTAACACCTGTGGTAGCTCTAAATAGGGATTATAAATGGATTTTCCCCATCAAGGATAATCCATCAAAGGAGGAAACAAAAGCAACCATTTTATCTTTTAACTGCCATATCGTATTTAATGATTTCCTTCCTTTCAAAAATCTTGGAATTTTTTTTTATTCTCATAACCTTTATTTAACTAGGTAGCCCTTTTTTTTAGACACCATTCCACGTATTTATCTTCAAGTAGTTTTCTGTGACGTTCTTCTAGTGCCATGAGATTGTCTTTATCCTCCATCCAAATGTAACCACCATTTGCAGTCTAGGAAAAGTGCTCAAGCCTATATTCAATTTGTCTTAATTTAATTTCCTCCCTAGAACACTTGGAATTCACCCAAGGAATAACCATCTCCTTGATACATTTTAGTTTTGACACAAAGTGTATTTTAGTCAGGATTTTTGAGCCCCGATCAAAAGGTATCTAATTATCCTTGACAATATTATGAAATTATTCATTAGCTAGACAATATGTGTTTAATTTGAAAGGATTGGTAGGATTTGTGGGACCCCCAATCAATTTGAGCCAAACTAAGGAGTGATCAGAAACACCACCACATCCCACCCATTGTTTGAGTTGCAAAGGGAGTTCCAGAATTGATTTTTTTACCAGAACACAATTAAGACGTTTGGCAATATGCACGTCCCCCAACCACCGATTCCTCCATGTAGGGAGTATATTTATAGGATCAATGTCGATGAGCCCATGTTCATTTAGAAGGTGGGTGAAGAGAGAAGTTTGGAAGTCTGGGTGAGCATTTGGTCCCAAACCTTTCGCTTACCACAAAGAAAAATTCAGGTCTCCCCAAGGATGAGGTTCATTGTTTTAAGAAAATGTTTGTTGAGTAAGGATTCCTAGAAGGGGGCTCGATCAAAATACAACATGTAAACATTTATAACCTGGAACTCTAGGCCCAACCCGACTATCTGTAAATCCACTCCCATATAGGATTCCAAAGCCCAAGAGTTTGTTACTTTGACCAGTCGTGAGTTCCATCCAATCACCAACCTACCTAACTGACCAAAAGAATAAGATCCAAAGAAATTCCATGATGGTAGTAAAGTATCCAACATCCTAGTCACAGAAGCATCCTTCTCCATAGTTTTTTGAAGAAGGATTACATTAGTCCAATTCAACAAGATTAGTTGCTTCAGGGTAAGCGTATTTTGGGATATTTCCACTCCACTGTAGTTGAAAGATAGAATCTTCATGGGGGGACCCAAAATTGGGCTCGATTTGCTCTAAGGGCCCCAAAAATTGAGCGTTTATGTCCAGAAGTGATATCAACTAAGGCATTGATTTGTGCTTTTGAGAAATGGGAGGTTGGGCCTGTTTTCATTTTAGGAGGATGCACGTCAAGTTTTGGACCCAAACTTGCACCATCGGATTCCAAGACAATATTTCAGTTTCAAAGGTGGAAACCAATGGATGAATAATTTGAGACCATGAAATATGGCTCATCTGATGAAAAAGGGCTATGAGATCTAGTATATAGGGGCAATAAGAGGGAGAATGAAGCAATTGTGGTGGATATGGGTGGAGGGGAAAAGGATCCTTCCCCAAAGGATAGATTTGATGGGAAGGGGAGGTCATGGAAAGAGGGAGGAGTGCTCAACTTTAAGAAGTTTAATGAATGAATTAAACCATTAATGTGAGCAATGATGGAGAGATCCATACCAATAAAACTACCAAGTTATTGAAGGGGAAACATCCTTGGATAATTTGAATCCACGAGACCTGCTTATGGATGATTTGATATTAAATCAATCATGTTCTCATTTGAAACCTATCCTTGAATGCCTATTTCATGCCTCTGACCTTGTGGAAAAGGGGGTGATGAATAATACCCATCGGTCGATGAGGGAAAAGAGATGGAACCCTCATTTTCTGGCGCACCTGAACGTTTCCAAGTTTAAACATATAGATATTTACCTTATTAGCCTCAGAAAGGAAGGGGGAAGTCCTTGACAATGTGTCCATGTTCATGGGACTTCTTAAATTGGTAAGCCATCTTAAATTGGTTTTGTAAGCCCCCTCTGATGTTGAGTGAAACAAGTATACAAGACATTGACATTTCCCTAGTATCTTTGAAGGACATATCTACAGCCAAGAATTTACCAAGCATATTCCCAATATGTTGGAAACATTTATGGGACCAATACAGTGGGGGAAGTCCAGGCAATTGATCCTAAACTAGAATAATATCCAATTTTTCATTATTAGCATCAAAAGTAGGTTCTCATTTTTTCAATATAACTAGAGAGTAATCAATACACCAACCACATTATAGGTATTTTCCATCTTGTGAGACTTCAAATAAAAAGATAAAAAACCATCCTTTTGATAGGAAGATTATCCTCGAAGGAGGGTTGTAAGAAGAACCCAAGGAAGTGGATACCCAAGATAGAAGGGTTTTGAGATTGAAGTGTCAGCCATAGGCTTTCCAGAAAACATATTTATCTTCCATTTCAATAGCCTCTGCCATCGATAAGTCTTTTCCAAAAACTAGAATAGTCTCTTTCAAGGATGTCGATAAACACTTGTTTCATCACTTCCTTTTTCTTGTGGTTCCTTTTGGGGAGAGCCTTTCTACAATAAAATATATTGGAACCATCCCCAAATCATACCAAGTTATTTCCCAACCATTTAGGTTTTAGGGGTCGAGGTTGGATGAAATAAAACCAATGTTATGGGGATGGGATATAGAAAGTAGGGGTTGGAGAAAATCCAGACTAGGTTAGAGATAAGAGAGAAGGAAGTTGTGATCCAAGCCTGGGCTAAGTTTGACTCTAATTCCAATAGGGTTAATATCAAAGAGGGAGAAAGGATTATAGGGAACCACAAGAGACCAGTAAAAGTGAGAAGAGGTGTCTAAGGGAAGGGGATAGTCCATAGAGAGAGTCACCGAGTCTCCAGAGAAAAAAAACCATGGGAAGAAATATGCCTTTCCAAATACGAGTTTTTTCATAGAGTTTGGATTTCCATGATGATTAGAAAAACCAAGAGGAGACAGGGAGACCAATGCCAAACCCTGATCCAAAGATGCAAGAGAAATTCCCAAGGTAGAAGCAGGAGAGGAAAACAAGGAAGGTACCTCTATCCAGATCATTGAGATAGAAAAAAGAGGACAAGAGGTTGTGATCAAAGGGGGTTAATTTACATTTGGAGGTGACCAAGTTAGAAAATATGCCAGGTCCTAGGAATAATCGACAAATTCCTTGTAAACCATCATAATTTCTAGCCTAAGGAACCGCAGGATAAACCCTTACCACCGGAAAAATCCTAAGACAGAGACAGGAGAAATGCACGACCACTGCAGCCAACTAAGAGGATGATTAGATTCTTTTCAGACCTACAATAAATGGGCCACAGATCTATTTTTCCCCTCACATTATCCAACAACTGAATACTATTATTCCCCCGTTCTTCCTTAGGCCTTTCTCAACCTTGCATCACCTTACTTGTAGTCCCATACTTTCAATTTGCATCTCTTTAATGCTTTAACCTATTTTAAAATATAGAATTGCTTTCATGTCCTATTGACACTGTAATTAATCTATAATAGACCAACACAATGCTTAATTGTGTAATCTTATCATCTTTCTAAAAATTCCTTTCACACAACACTCTCTGCAGATTGCTCTTATGCTTAATAACAATTCCCTGTTAGTAAGCTTAGATTTTATTTATGTGTCAAAAATGTTGCATTTAAAATATTCCTTTAGGATTATGCATATGTACTATCCTAAGAATATACATGCTTCCTTAAAAAAAATATCATCTTTTTCACTCACCTCTATCGTTTGGGGGAGTTTCTCCAAACTTCGACACTATTTTGAGAAATATCCACATTTAGTAATTGCATGGCTCTTGGAATCCAATTCCACTTTCCATTACTTGAATCATAGATATTATTATAGTAAACTAACTTCTACAATATTTTCCATGTTTCCATTACTCTAACATTCAATAATAGGTTTGAAATTACCTCGTTATACTGCTAATTCTTTACCATGTATAAGTAACCATTTTTTTTAGATTTATGCATAATATAGAATTTTTGTCAATTAATTCTAAAGATCATATTTTATCCCAATTTATGAAGGAAGAAATTACCCCAATCAAAAATATGATTCCTTATATTCATTCCTCTTTGAAACATCTTTCCAACGACTGTGATCATGCCTCAATATGAGTTCTAAGCGAAAGGTTACAACATCTACATCCTGCAATTTCCACTAATTTACTGTTACAACAATCTCTTTATCATTTTATGAGAAAATATAATTTCCAATTCAAAATTATGGGTTGGAATATGTATTCTACTCCTCAATACCTTCCTAACGAATATTTTCTTTCTCAAATTTGAGCTCTGAGATGAAAGTTATGGTCTGAAGAGGTTTTGATTGTTTTAACCATTTTATCCTTGAATGCTACATGTGTCTTGTTTCACTCCCAACACATTTTTACATACCCATAACAAAAATATGAATTCATCATTGTCTTATATGGGTAATAATGTTTTCATTGAGTACTCTTGTTCCCAAAGAAAAGTTTTGAGCACGGATTTATTCCTTTCAGAAGTAAATTTTGTGCCAAAATTTTACCCTCACTGTTTTGGATGTAACTTTCTCATAGGAGCTCCATTTCGTGAACTGTTCAGCTCATTGGATAGCTCTCTTCGATTTCTTTCATTAAAGTTGTATAGACAAAGTGTCCCTTGGTACACTATATTTTTGTTGGTATCAACTACCTAAAAACATCGTTTAGGCCCTAAAAAATGCCCAACAAGTTAATGACCTTCAAAAACCACACATTTTTGCATAAAATCAATTGTTTTAATACTGTAACATCCCCTTAAATATGAGTCATTGATCTCAAATCATGTGGAATCTAATACACTGATCTATGGTACATCGTTCATTGGGAACTAATTTTCTCCTTTGGGTCCACACAACGTTTTCCCAAAATTGTCGACTCGACCGTCAACCATCGGCCCAATTCCACGACTACCGATTTGCACATTACTCTAAATTGATCGATTCAATCGTCGGTTGTTGGAAATATTCATTGGTGAATGGAACCCCTCACTGATTCGACTGATTCTATACCATCGACCTATCGCCGATTGAAAATCCTCGACGACTATCGAAACTACATCCTGAAATCGACCGATCTAACCATCAACCACTTCTAGGATGACATGGCAACTACTGACATGGCATGACATGTGGATGATGACTTGGAATGACATGTCATAATGAGTTGTCAACCTGGAAGATGTGGCATGACACGTGGATGCTCATGTCACATGATACATGGATGAAGACATCATCATTCTCTTTTCCTTCATCGACTATCGACCACTTATCTTGGACAAATGAAAACTCTCATCACAATTTGTTGATCCCTGATTCATCATTCATCGATGATCAATAGTCCCCATGAACACATAAAAACTTCATCAAATTATACTTATCACTAACCATATACCATAGGATATTGGTGATCCTCCCTAGTTGCATGAAACCTTATCCGATGTCTATTGATCCCTGACCATCGACTATCAGCATGTTTTGTTGGAAAACCTTAACACTTAGAAATTTTCTCCAAAATATTCCAATCCCCAGTCATCGATCATCGATGATCAAAGATACATTATGGATGAACCAACTCTTCACCCAACTCATCGATTCAACCATTGAACATCGCCAATTTTTGTCAGAAAAATTAAAACTCTTCACAAATTTCATTGATTTGACCGTCAACAATCAATGAATTCAGTCGGGGAACTCCAATACTTAGCAATTTTTTATCAAAATCCAAATGAATCTGAGCCATTGATATGTTAATCAAGATGATCTTGGTTTTTTATTTGGTTCTATCTCCTCAATGGCCGAAATGAATATAGGTCGTTGATCTGATCCATTTCAAAAATCCCCAAAATGAATCCTAGTTCTTGATTTGATCAACCTATCAAAATGGTTGAACATTATGAATTTTTAAATTTACCCAAAAGAATATCAATTGTCAATATCAAGATCAAAAGAGATCTCGACGATCTATTCTTTGAACTTCCTTTATTTCTATAGAAGCCATTAAAAATTGAAATTCAACCATTCCAAGTCTTATTGAACTATGCAACTTGCTTATTAACTCCATTAAATTATCTTAAAAAAATATGATTCATTCTAAAATGAATATTGACCATAAATTTGGGGATTTTACTATTATTTTCTCCCATTTTCCCCAATTTTTCCATAGGAAAACATGTAGCAACATATTTTACCCAAATTCACACCAGTTCTTGGCCCATACAAGTCCAATCTAGAACCAGTAGCTCTGATACCACTTTGTAACATGCCCAACCACTAGTCAAACACCATTACATGTGAGATACACATTAAAAAAATTATTTCAATACTTAATTAAATCCATGTTACTTACTAGCCATAGATCACACACAAATTTGACCTTTTGACTAATACCATAGTTATATATGCATCTAACAACATATTTTTAAACATGAATGAAACTATTCAAGAAACAACCAACAAACCACATTAATATAACTATTTGCATAGCATAATTAATATAAGAACAAAATAGAAAGACTTATTTGTGAATGATTAACTAACTGGTTGCAAACAAAGGATGAACCTCCCAGCCATAAGCATTGTTTTTAGTTTTATTTCAATAGAAATCCACCCCCGAGCTAGGGCTATGATTCCACAAATATATCTGAACCTTTGGCTACCCACTCTCAATACAAAACAACTCCAAAACCGAGGTTCCAATATTTTTTACCACAACCTGCAAAACCCAAGGAATGGAATCCCCTTTCACTGCACACAGTCCCTCATGCCTTCCCACTTATCTCCAATGCTCTATTTCAACTAGTTAACTAGAATTCCTCCTAGCTACTCTAGTAATTCTCACAACATCCCTCACGAAGATCTTGATTCTATTTCTCAACATAAATATGCTTCACATGATTACAACCCAATTTATAGGCACACAAGACTCTTTCTCAACATAAAACACAGCCCCAAAATGGATACCTTCAAGCCCAACATGGCTGATTCTCTTCCCAACACTCCTCTCCTCTCTTGTTGTCAAAAATATTCTACTAAAAACTGCTCTCCATGCAAAAACATGATTGTCCAAAAAACTGCCCCCTTGGCCATACAAATCTCCTCCCTTTACTTGTTTTATTGAATTGACTTATACTCTTCTCCAAGATGATTGTAATCATTCCCATGCTCTCCAATAACTATGGGATATGACTTATCATACCCACCCTCTTACATGAGTTTAATGATTGGATTTAGAAACAGTCAACAACAAATAGAAAATCTATACAATACCAATACTAATCTAGAAATGTGGCTTGGATTAATACCCATGAGTAGTTCCCCATTGTACCCCTCTCTCTTGTGGAATCATAGTCAACCCATAATTCTTCATCTTTCTCATATCGTAGCTAGAGATTATTACCCATTTAATTATTTTAATGCACATGACACACAATTTTCCCCTTGGCCATATTAAAATCAATATGTACTATTCGCCCCAACACATCAGATCACCAGCCAAATTCACATTTATACAATTACATTATGATTTGTAGGGATCAAAATTGGGGATTTTACAGGCACAATCTTTCATAATCGTTGCTTTCTTGGGATTGAATCCTTCTCCATTTTGACTTGCAATGTTATCAAAATATTGATCCTTGGGAGCCTCAAAATCACATTTGGAACACTTTAGGAATAATTGGTTTTCTTTAAATTTAAAGGACTTATCGCCCCAATCTATTTTGTATTCCCATATTTTACTATATATCAATATATAATCAAATAAGACTAGTGCAAAATTTCATAGGAAGGGTTTTAAAATCCTTTTCACGAGGCTCCATAAAGTGGATGAAACATTACAAAGACTGAAAGACATCACTACAAAATCACAATGACCTTTATGTGTCCAAAATATTATCTTATGGATGTATATCTCTTTAATCCTAATTTGGGAGTATCCTAATCATAGATGAAGCTTAGTGAAAAAATTGACTTCATGAAGTTCATCCAGGAGATCATAAATAATTGGGATAAGATATTTTTCCTTGATCATCAACTTAGTGAAATACCTAAAATTAGGAAACATGAACCAAGTTTATTCCTTATTTAACACCATGAATAATAGTGATGAGTAAAGCATTTTACTAGGACATATGGACCCTAGCTCCAATAGTTCCTAAATGATGTTTTCTATTCCATTATTTTTTGGAAATTTAGGGTGGTTATAAGGATGTAGATTTGGTGGTTGAATTCCTATAATCATGGGAATACCATCGTCATTCTCTCCATGAGAAGGGGATAAACCCTTTGGTTTCTCAAAGAATTGATGATGTTTGACAAGGACCCATTGCATGTCTAGTTGGATTTCTTATGTTTGAATTTTCATAACATGTATGGAATTGAATTGGGCGAAATTTCCAGAGTGGCCTTTCTTTAATAACTTCTCCATATGATAAGAGATTAAGATGTCATAAGGGATTGAATGAATGCCCCAAAGGGTATGTACGCGATTCTCTTTAATTAAACTTATATATAGTTCCTTGAAATCCATGATGATTGGTACCAAAATGTGTAGACATTATTAAACTAATACTATATCAAAACCACCCATATCAATGGAAAATAGATAGGTTTTATGTTGATTGTCATCCATATAGAGTTTAACATTTTCACATATGTCCCCACATTTAATCATACCTCCATTGGTGATCATGATTTGGAAGTTGTGCACTATATGGAAAAAATAATGGGCTTCTTCAGCCACTTTCTTCAAAATGAAATTGTGAGTACTTCGATTGTCAACAAGGACTATGACTTGTTAGTGCTCAATGTAGCTTGTAAGTTTTAATTTTTGTGGAGTTGAAATGCCTGATAATGCATGTATGGCTATGGTGATCTCCTCATGATGGAATTTAGTTTCAATGGATACCTAATTAGGAGTGTTTGTGTATTCAACCCATAAAATTGGTGTCTCTTCAATAGTTAAGTATTCAGTCAGGATTGGAGTGGTTATATCAATTTAAAACAATTTATGTTCTTTAAACCTATTACTTGGATCATATTTTTCATCACAATTATAGTAGAGTCCACATATTTGGTGGTCTTCCATTTCTAATATAGGCAACATTTGTAATTTCAATGGATGAGTAATGGCTGTGATTGGGAAATTAACCTGGGGAGGGTGAGTAATGAAAATGAAAGAGGGTTTTTTGGTTTGTGCATAGATCATTGTATTTTCTTCAATATCCCTTTCATACACTTCCAAGTAGGTAGCCATATGCTGAATTTTGACTTGTACTCAAATCTCCTCTTTCATGGCATTAATGGAACATTCTTTATAGAAATAATTCATTAAGTTTTATGTATCGATGACTAATTTCTTAAAGGATGACATAAATTCTTTGGTTAATGTTGTTTGGTGTAACTTAGTAATCCACTCCAAATAGTGAGTGTCTCTCTCAAAATGCACATCGATAGATTTAACAAATTGAATCTAGGTTACGTGGCCTACACAAGATGTTTTATGACATTTCCACCATTGACATCATTTTGGTCTATCTAGATACATCGACCCCCACCCTAAGTTTCATCATGTCATCAATAACTCCATGGAGGGAAAAGTAATGTTAGATCTAGGTGATCCATGTTTAAAGGTTAAAACCATCAACCTTGTCAAGGTCCACATTAAAAAAAAATTCCATTATTTCCTATTTTTTTATGGTTGTGAGGACCTAAAGAGGGTTGTTGGTTGCTCAATATTCCTTAGTTATAAGTGTTTTCTTGGTGTGGTTCAATGTGTTCTTCATTGCATGGGTATTATTTTGGTATGTTTCAAACTGGCATAAGAACCAACTTCTCATTCAACATCTTATCCAGGCTGGTTAGTATTGTTTTACTTTTCTTATCCAACTTCTTATCCAAATTCTTATCCAACTTATCATCTAACTTCAAATCCAAGAAGGAATGATTTTAGGGCCTAAATTTCGCTCATGGGATCATTTTCCATGGTTTTTCCCAAAAAAAAATTCATTTTTCTAAAAATGATTCGCCCAAATTCTATAGGATAAAAAACATTTACCTTAAAAATCGACAAAATTTTATACAAACTATATAAAATCCTTAGAAATTGAATATTTTTACAAAAAAATCGCCAAACATAAAATAGTTGGCATATGAAGGATTATAAGATTCACCAAGGTTTCTACATTTTAAAATAAATTTCCATCCTTAAAATATTCCCTGAATCCCAACCAATTATGGTCCATTGAATTTGTTGAAGTTGGCCATTGTTGGTGCAATTATATGTTCAATATATCGCCAATCATGAATTATTGACTGAGATTCATAATCAATAGATCTGTTACACTATATGTGTGAGAAGTAGGTAATATAACTATGTATGATGAGTATAGCATAAAGAAGAAACATTCAAAACTCAGTACTCTACCTTTCACACAGTTTTAAAAACTAGAAAGAAAAACTTGCAAACAAAGTATTAACAACCATGCATTCAAAAGATCTTGCTCAAGTAATGACTTGTCCATTTACAAGCTCATGAAATGGAGAGATGGAATTTGACTCAGTTATCTATAGCTACTACTCTTGACAACAACTAACAAGCATATCTGGGCATACTTCAACAATAATCAGCAGAAAAACCACTCATAACACAATCAATGTTTGGAAAGGACTTATGTTCCTATGCAGGAAGCATTATACAAGAGACTCCATTCTTTGTGCATGTATGTGAGATATGGAGCCTAGGTCAGTCCTACACTTAATTCATACAACAAATATATTGAAGCTTCTAAACTCAAAAAATGATAATTGTCTATATAACAATCATGAACATCTACAAAGTTTTTGTTAACTAAATCTTACACTGTGAAAACAAATATGGGATCATATACTGTGATTTTTAAAAACTATTCATTCACACTCGTCCAAAAATCAACAAATATCTATTCAAAAATCTATGTTGTGCATAGGAAAGATCACTCACTCAGAATTGTTTACAATACAAAATTGTCTTGCTCACACACACAAACTAGCTCCAATCCATACACAAACAAATACAAGGAGACTTACCTTGGTTGGGATGGTGGGCCTTTGCCATACCAACAAGGTAGCTCTAGGAAATTACCGAACACACACTTTAATCATATCCATGAATTTCAAAGACTGAACTTCATATTACTTCAATTGATAGGTATATAGTAATTCAAAACTCAGTTTATCAGTATAACAATATATTCAAGATCTCCTCGAGCATCTACATAGCTGCTTCTTAAAGAATATCAGTCGTTACATCCAAATTCTAAAGATAATATCAAATGTTTGCAAATATATTACAATTGGTTATCAAATCATATCTTATGGAAAGAGCTTCATCTTCATGACACGAAGTGCATGAGTGATGAAGTGTATGCTATTCTATCGTGGTGTTCATGAAAAATGTCCTCTTTATTGCCTATCTACATAAGAACATAATCAATTTATGCCTTTGTTAGTAACACCACAAAAGAATCACTATCTAACACACACCTATATATGCATATATGTACATAATTAAATTAAATCACATAACAAAAACTTACAGTGGTGGTTCAGGATGAGGGGAACCCCTCTTGCTTACCAATTGCATTTATGAATTTTGAAGAACTTGTTTGATAAAATCCTCTTTAGATAGAGGCTTATGATAGACTTTCAATCAATGCCCATTCACAACAAAGGAGGTCTGGTATTCATCAATAGTCTTTATCTTTACTAACCCATTGTCATAAACTGTGTCTACTTCATACGGTCCCAACCATCGAGTGGATAATTTACCTTTAAAACTCTTGAACTTATTTTTATATAAAAGGGCCCAATCACCAGACTGAAAACATTTCTTCTTTATATACTTGTCATGCCATTTGGTCCTTTTTTCTTGAATAAGTGTAGTCCTCTGCAGGGCATCTTTTCTGATTTCATCAAGTTCATTTAACTGTAGTATCCTTTGTTTTTGGGCTTCATCCAAATCCATTCCCAATCACATTGCAGTCCTGAAAGTTTTTACTTGAAATTATATGGGAAGAAACACTTGCTTCCCATGCACTAATTTATAAGGTGTATGGCCTATGGTGTTTCTCCAAATTGTTATGTAGGCCCATAAGGCTTCAAGAAACCAATCCACCCAATCTTTATGGTCTAACTTAATTGCCTTGGTAGGTATAGCCTCTATCACTTTGTTGGTTGATTCTACCTATTTGTTTGCTTGGGGGTGATAAGGTGATGATTTCCTATTTGAGTAATAGATTTGACCATATTGGACGTAAATTTATTTCCTTGGTCTCTCAATATTTCTCGAGGCACACCAAAACGAGTAAATATGTATTCAAATAGAAAATCAACAATTGGTTGTTCATTTGTAGAGTATAAGGCTTTAACCTCTACCCACTTAGTCACATAATCTGTACAAACTAGTATATACCTTCTTCTTCTCGACATGGGGTTTATAGGGCCTACAAAGTTCAAAGCCCATTTCTCAAATGGTTCAATTACTACCTGAGCTTCGAGAGGCATTTCATCACTTGCAGTTGGTTTTCCCATACTCTTACAATCATCACAACTGGCCATGTATTTCTTTGCATCCTTGAAAATGGTTTGCCAATATTATCTTGTCTGTATTATTTTGTATGTTGTCCTATTATCAAAAAAATGCCCCCCACATGGGACATCATGGCAGGCTTTGAGGATATCATACATCTCATCCTCTCGTACACATATTCTAATCACCAAATCAAGTCCTGTACAGTATAGATAGCCATCATGCCACATATAATTTGTGCTCAACTGAATAATCCTCTATTTTTCTTAGAGGGGAAGATTATGAGGTAATTTCCCTGTCACAAGATATTTTTCCACATCTACATACCAAGGAATGTAAGTAGAAATATAAAACATACTTTCATCTAGAAACTTGTCATCGACCAGAAAATTATCACTTGTATGAATGAGTCTAGATAGGAAATCAACAACAAGGTTATCTTTTCCAGGTGTGTCATTGATAGAAATATTGAATTCTTTCAATAATAGAATCCATCTAGTAACTCTAGCATTTGTCACAAGCTTATTCATTAAAAACCTAATAGTTGAATGGTATGTATGTACAGAAACCTCATACCTTGTTATGTAGTGTCTAATTTATTAATGGCATGAGCCAATGATAAGAATTCCTTTTCAGTGATAGTGTAATTCACTTCAGTAGGGGAGATATTTTTGCTAACAAAGTAGATATCATAGGGAAGATGGTTTTCTCTTTTTCCTAACATGATTCCCAAAGTGATATCTGAGGAAATAGTGCAGATATGAAAGGGAAGAGACCAATTTGGTCCTCTCAACACAAGGGCACTAGAAAGATTTTTATTTAAAAATTCAAAAGAAATATGACATTACTCATCCCAATGGAATTCAACCTCCTTTGATAATAATTTGAACAATGGGGTAGCTAGATTTATGAAATTTTGACTAAATATTCTGTAATATCCAGCATGCCCCAATAAGCTTCTAACTTATTTTTGTGAGCTAGGGATTCTAATATGATAAATAATGTCAATTTTAGTAGGATCTACCCGTATGTCAGTATCAGAAATATGATGACCAAAGAAAATACCCTTAGTGAGCATAATTCTAGATTTTTCATGGCTAAGGGAAATATTAGTCTCTTTACACCTGATCAATACTTTCTCCAAATTGTCCAATGCTTATTGAAAATCATCCCCATATACTATGAATTCATCCATTTAGACTTCTACACAGTCATGGTTTAAATTAGAAAAAATGGCTAAGACAACCCTCTTAAAGGTGGTAGGGGAATTACACAACCCAAAGGGAAGAACCCTATAAGCATAAGTACCCCATGGACAAGTGAATGTGTTTTTCTTCTGATCTTCAGGGGAAATTTGGATCTAATTATACCCACTAAACCCATCTAGGAAAGAAAAGTACCTCTTCCCAGACAAGGTGTCCAAGACCTGGTCTATGAAAGGTAAGGGAAAATAATCTCTATAAGTAGCCTTGTTCAGCTCCCTGAAGTCCACACAAATTCTCCACTTGCCATTTTTATTAGGGACAATGACTAATGGAGACACCCATTTTCTGTCTAAAATAGGGTAAATGAAATTGACATGCACAAGTTTTTGGATCTCTTCTTTCACTGTGTCTTTTAAAGCTGGGTTCATTCTTCTTTGGGGCTTCCTAACAGGATTTACTTTATCATTGGTGTAAATATGGTGTATACAGGTATCAAGTTGATTTCCTTTCATATCAGAGTAATCCCATGCAAAATCTCCAGACTGTCCTTATATCATTCAGATCAGTTTTTGTTGTTAATCTCATTCTAGGAAAGAATTTATACACAGGGATTTCTCGAGACTAATTTCAACAGTTCGTACATTTGAATTTTCTTATTCACTTATTTTGTATATGGTAAATAATGTATAAGTGGAGGGATTCCAAAACTCCTAAAACACAGGGATCAAAATATGTATGAATTCTAGGAAAGATTGAGGATACTCAATGCATTCTGCATTGCTAAAAAATAGGCTTAAAATATGTTCTTCAGTTTGTTCTTGAACTCCCATTGCTTTCTCAAGTGTTAACAAGAGATGAGAATACTTCTCCTCCCAATTGGGATTCTCCATCCATACTAGAAATTCAGTGGTTGGTTGGGAAGGAGGAAAGAGAACAAGTTTTTGACTGTGGGTTCCATTGAAAATTGTCATCTCCCTAGACTGACAATTAATGAATTCATCAACATTGGCTAGCCAAGGTCGACCAAGAACAACTGGATGCCTAGGTTTTGAGTATTTTTAATGAATTACCAATAAGTCCAGATGATACTCCCATGAAGTTAAGGTAATTGTTACATCATCTAGACTTCCTTTTGGGTTGATGATTGATTTGTCTACCAATTCCAGCAAGGTCTGTGTTGGCTTTAAATTATTTAGTTGCAGTGTATGCATAGTATCAATAGTCATAAAATTTATTGTTGCTCCTAAATCAAAAAGGGTGTTTGAAAACGAAATACCATTAATTTATATAGGCACCACTGGGTTTCCTGGATCATTATATTTGGATGGAATTTCTGATATAAATTCTAATAGTTGTCCAACCACTTTTATGAAAGGTGGTTGCTTCCTCTTCCTTGATTTTTGATGCAAAGATCCATTATAATTTTATCATATATAGGAATATCTTTAATAGATTGGTGTAGGGGAATATTTACACATACATTTCTTAGTTCAGCTTCTAAGTCATGTCCTATAGGTACCTCGGCTTTATTCATAAGTAGTCTTTCTAAATAGGGTGGAGGATTAGATTCCTGAGGTATTTATGATGGTTGAGGAGTGTGAGGCGGAATTTCCTTTTGTACAAATATTTATCCATTTCATTGGGTTGGTCATATACATGTTCTTCTTCTCTAATAACCACTGCAGAATTCAATTTATTCAAGACTTTCCCATATCCCAATTGAATTTCATTTATTGAAGTAGGAGTTATTACATAAGTTGGGAAAGTTTGTGCTTTAAGGTTCTGTACAAGTTGAGTAGGTATATTATTCAGATTAGGGATGAGTTGTGTAGGAATAGGGGTAGGCCGAGGGGGGTTTGGATTAAGTGAAAATTTGATTTGTTGTTGTTTATTTGGGTTCAAAGGAAAGGTGAGTTGAGGTTGTAGCTGGGAAGGTGGATTAAATCCAGGTAACAACTGAGAGATATTTGAAGGATATTGTTGATAAGTAGGAAGAACTGGTGTTTGAAAAGGAACATTCCCATATCTAGTGCTTCTCCATCCTTGCTTCCAAGGTTAGACTTGTGGTTGTTGATGTGTCCATTAGGATAAGACATTGGAGGAATCCAATGTTGTTGTGGGTATTGTGTGGTAGGGACATAGAGCATGTTAGGATTTTGTTGTCTCTATGCTCTTTTGGGGGGAATATGATGTTTCCTGAGGTTCTCCCCCTCCCTTGAAAATGGATTTTAGTCTAGGTAAAGAAGGGAACTCATTGGTAGGGTGATCATTTTTACAACGGACACATATTTCGATAACATTAATATGACATTATTTTTTAGGGTGCTTCTTCCTGCACCAAGGAAAGAAAATTGATAAAGTAGCATTTTCTTATTCTTGTTTCTTTTTTATTTTCACAGTGTCTAACTAGATACTCATTGCATTTAGGATGTTTTTTTCAAAATTTCAATTATATTCCCTAATTCTGTCCTTGTAACACCTCCTAGATCAGGTTTGTTAGATCTTCCTATAGGATCTCTTACACTTTTTCCTATTTGTCTTGGCTGCGAGAGTACCTTTTACAATACTCTACAATGTCTGGAAACGTCTTCTCATACACATCTCCAAGACTCATGAGGTTTAGTACTTCAATACATTCATCCCTTATACCCTTTAGGAATATGGTCCTAGCTGTGGTTGTGTATAAGGAAAATTGTTTTTTCTTTTGATAGTTATATACGAACCTTTCTAGGTAATATTCAAAACATTCCTCCTCAGACTACTGCATTTTAAATATGTCATTCCTAGCATCCCTAGGTTTGCAGTAGTCTCGATATTTTCGGAGGAAGGCCTCCTTCATTCCATCCCAAGACAATATAATGTGTTCTCCTAGGCTCATAAACCACCTTAATGCTAATTATTTAACTGTGACTAGAAAGAGTTTTAGTTTTTGTGCACTATCGATGTAATTATAATTCCTACATAGTATATCAAATTCAAACAAAAATGAATCAAGATTTTCTATTGAAATACCATAGAAGTGAGGTAGTGATGAAAATGGAATATTCTTCATAGAAACATCTTAGGTAATTTCTAATATTGGGAATCCAAATGTCTATGTTTTGTTGTTTGCATTTCCCTCTTCATCTTCCATATCTCCAGATATAACATTGTAGGGTGATGGTGATGTCTCCCCACTAAGTGATGGTTCAACCACTAGGTTGGCTGGTATATCCAACTGTTCCAATACACTGTGTGTTTCCCCAATTACAGATTCAAACTCTTCTACCACTATCTATGTCTCTTTTCCATCCCTTCCTTTTGTTTGGGTCTCCAGTACTTCCCTTCCTTCTTCCTGTACTATGTTTTAATTATGGACAATAGCTTTAGATTTGGTACATTTAGTTGTAGTTCCAATTATTGCCTTTGAACTTTCCCCTCTGAGGATTTTTCCAAAACAAACATTAGATGAGTTAGTATGGGGGGTTTTCTTGATTCTTCTGTAACTTTGGGGGGTTTCTTGAATTTTCTACAATTTTAGATGTAACAAATCTACATTTTCTATCTCTATGTTTATGCATAAAATAATCTAAATACTAATTCACACAAAATTCAATTACTAAATGTAAGAGGAAAACATGACTTTGGAAAAACCCCACTAGAGTGGATGCGTGGGCTCTTCCCTCACATATTACAGTCTTCTCTCCACCCTCAAGTTGTTCTTAAAACCACTCCAAAACCTTAAAATCAATCTAATGAAAAACACTACCTATTACCATTTACAACTCCCCAACAACGGTGCCAAAATGTTGGTGCAATTATATGTTCAATATATCACCAATCATGAATTATCAACCAAGATTCGTAATCAATAGATTTATTACACTATATGTGCTAGCAGTAGGTAATCTAACTATTACTAATGAGTATACCATAAATAATAAACATTCAAAACTCAATACTCTTCCTTTCACACAGTTTTAAAAACTAGAAAGAAAAACTTGCAAACAAAGTCTTAACAACCATGCATTCAAAATATCTTGCTCAGATAATGATTTTTCCATTTACAAGCTCATGAAATGGAGAGATAGAATTTGACTCATTTATATGTAGCTACTACTCTTGAAAACAACTAACAAGCATATCTAGGAACACTTCAACAATAATCAGTAGAAAAAACACTCATAACACAATCAATGTTTGGAAATGACTTGTGTTCCTACATAGGAAGAATTATACAAGAAACTCCATTATTGGTGCATGTAGGTGAGATATGGACCTTGGGTCATTCCTGCACTTACTTTAGACAACACTGATATTGAAGCTTCTAAACTCAGAGAATGATAATTTCCTATCTAACAATCATGGACATCTACATATTGTTTGTCAACTAAATCTTACACTGTGAAAACATAGATGGATTCATTCACACTCATCCAAAAATCAATAAATATCTATTCAGAAATATATGTTTTTCTCATGACATATTACTCACTCAGAATTGCTTACAATACATAATTTTCCTACTCACACACACAAACCAGCTCCAATCCATACACAAACAAATACAAGGAGACTTACCTTGGTTGGGGAGGTGGGCCCTTGTCGTACCAACAAGGTAGCTCTAGGAAATTACAGAATGCACACTTTAATAATATCCATGAATTCTTCCCGTATGGGGTGACAGGTGGTGCATTAGAGCCATGCGGGAGCGAGTCGGGACACTGCTTTAATGCATCTACCGGCTTGCATGACCCTCGCCATTAACCCACATGTTTTTGTACAGATGAACCATCGCGACGAGGCCTCTCGCGCAAGCGAAGAGTACCCCGCGCCAGCGCACTATGCAACAGAGAGTAATGGATCGGTTTAATGCCAGGGATATGGCAGTGGTGTTCATAATAATACTCGCCGTTGGAGCAGTGACTTCATTCCATAGCTAGCGTCGTGACACTTTTGTCTTTCAATCGACTCAGAGCAGTAGCAGTCTCATTCCTTCTCCTCCAGAACGACGACTAAACTTGGACATCCCACCCTTCTGGTTAAATCACTGGATAGGCTACAACAACATTCAAAGTCTCTACAGTGGACCCATCATGCCTCGAATCCAAGGAAGGTCACGCCGGGGAGCTGCCTGGCATTCGGAGGAGTCACGACGCAAAAGGCAGCAGAAATTTGAAGTAGCAGAGGCTCGACGTAAACGCAAAAAGAATTTTGAGAGGGCCATGGTGCTTGCCGCGGGGCGACGCAGGATCAAACCACATACGCCACCAATGGCGTACGTGGAAGAGGTCATACCAGCTGGTGGCCTGCCTAGTCCTCCTAGATGCATCCTGTTCACAGCACCCGAGCACTGGAATCCAAGCTCAAGCTTCGGCACTCTCAGCAAATGTCAATTGGACAGCAAGGTGTCCGACCCCTTCACATCCACCATGGAGCAGCAGTACTCCCCCTGCTACGTGCAGGAGGAGGCTCCCCCGGAGCCCACCAACGAGAAGGAAGAAGAAGGGCGAGAAGAGCGGCACTGGACGCAGAACCAGGACGAGGACATCAGCAAGGAGCACCCCCCTGTAGCTGACTGGAGACACCTCGATCTTATCCTTGAAATCAGGCACCAGCTAGACGACCATACCTTTCGCTTGGAATGCCTAGACCAGCGGATGGATATGTTTTTTGGAGCACATTCCCGAGCTTCAGCGAAGAAACAGTGTCCGACCTGTGCCCACCCCTATACGTTCCCGACGAGATGGAGGCACACCGGCGTTCAGGACTAACAATCCATCCCAAAGGTTTCCTCATGCTTTCAACTTGTTTCTGGTCTTGGTATAGTAGTCACTGTTACCAGTTAGTTTTAGCGTTAGATAAAATAATCAGCTTGCATGCTGTGACCATGGGTCCTGGTTTCCTTCGGGCAGGACACCAACCCTGTCTTTTTTTGCAAACTATGTTTTCAGAATGACACTTGGACATGGATGCCACATTGTCCCGGTTTCCTATCTAGGCGGGACAGCTGGCATCACTTACAGTTTTGAATTTTGTACTCTGTCAATGGTAATATAACAGGCACTACCCCTTTTTATTTAAAAAAAAAATATCCATGAATTTCAAAGACTGAACTTCATATTACTTCAATTGATAGGTATACAGTAATTCAAAACTCAGTTTCTCAATATAACAGTATATTCAATCTCTCCTCAAGCATCTATATAGCTGCTTCTTAAAGAAGATCATCTGTTACAACCAAAATCTAAAGATAATATTAAATGTTTGCAAAAGTATTACAATTGGTTATCAAATTGTATCTTATGGAAAGAGCTTCATCCTCATGACACGAAGTGCATGAGTGATGAAGCGTATCCTATTCTATCGTGGTATTGATACAAACCAAATATGATTCCATCCAACATGTTTCTTGGAGATATCACCAGCATACTCGTTCAAAATTGCAATCCTTTAGAAGTGGATCCAGTACCGAAATAACATAGTAAAATATACTGGTACTGGATCAATACAAAGGTTTGTACCAGACTAGATGGAGTACCAGAATAGGTGGAGTACCAGATGAACATAGTTGTAATATTGTAGTACCAGAAATGGCAGAGTACTAGACAAGCACAATTGTAATATTGTAGTACCAGAATAGGCGCATTACCAAATGAGCACAGTTGCAATATTGTAGTAATGGAATAGGCAGAGTACTGGACAATATAAAGCCTTTTCATGAAATTTTCTTAAATTAATCAAAGTAATTAGAATCATAAACAACAATCATTTAATCCCAATTTAATTAAAAAATAAAACAAATTATGCTTTCAACGTGAGTTACCTCATTATGCACATAAGTAAGGCCACAAGGTATATTGGGGAAGAAATAGACAAATTGTGGATAGGTCAGAGGTAAAATTGACCAAGATAGAAGGTAAGATAAGGTAAGAGGGTTGTCAAAATGGATACCCTACATCCATTAAGAATCATGTATTGATCTTCTAGTTTTTCCAACTTACTAGCATTAGAGCGGGTGGTCATAGTGTTTGTGGTGTTGGTGTGAGGTGGTTTATAGGGATTCAACATGAGTGAGCTCACTGAAAATGTTTATAAGGCCCTGAGGATAAGATATTTTAAAGTGATATAGATCTATGAAATATGTGTGGGTTTGTTGGGCCCCAACAACCCCGTTCTTTATTTTTAATCAAAATCTAGGGTCCCTTGAAATTTTACTTGGATTCTTCATTTTTTTCCCTTTGACTTGATTGGATTGGTATTGGTTTTCTTTGTTTCAAGGTTGGTTTGAGTTTATATTCTTTTCTTTTGTTTGGTTTGAGTTTCATGAAATTCAAATCCCATTCTAATTTTATTTCTACAGAGTTTTGATATTGATGGATGAGCTTCATAATTTGGGAGTTTGTTATTACCTCTTCCTTATTGAATTTATCTGCTATGAGAATGTCTTCGTTGAAAACATGGATTAATAACAATGATTTTACAGGAATAAATACTATTGCAACCCATAGTTTCTATGACATTTTTTCACATTTGATCAATTTTGAATGAGGGAGAGATGAACATAGAAATCTTAATTTAAACGAAAACATTAGTTTTTATCAATTGTTTACATTCGTTTAAATTATGATTATGTTTTTCTTGTTTTTCTCATTAACAAGCATTTTCACAAAATCATTTGGTAGGTTTAATTAATTAAATTCGTTTGTCATTTTGCATCTCATTTCAAAATAAAATTAAAATAAAATAAAGAATTATCTCTCATTTGTTTGATTTTTTGAAAACCCAAAATCAATATTTTTCTCCTGTCCATCAACTTGAAGCTTCTAAAATTTTAAGATCATATTTGAAAGGAAAATATAAACAATGTTTGTTTAGAACTTATAGTTAGTTTAAATTCATTTTAATTTTATTGTTCTAGATTTTGTTTTATTCACAATTTTTAGGTTAGTAATTTGGTTTCTTTTTGTTTCATAGGTTTCTATTATTAGTTATTTGGTATGGATTTGATCATGGCTTGATTTTAGTATCTAAATACGTTCAAGATAATTGATCCAAAAATAATATTGGATTGTTGCAAACAAGTTATGAGCAACAACAGATAAGATTTGGAAATGTATTTCAAGAACATACAAACGATTTTACGAGACTTGTTTCAACCAAACCATAAGGAATCTGAAGAAACGGTTGAAAACCCATCTGTGGAATGGAACCATTTATCTTACAAGAGGGACTTTTCTGAAACAAATCAAGGATTTGAGAGATATTTGTGTCTCTTTATGAGGCAAATTTCAAGTGGAAGAAATTATTAGTGACGTCAAGACTGTTCATTCATTGTACAAATATATGATAAAGTTCAGAGTCAGGGGGCTCTAAGAAATTAAAAGGAAGATTTTTATCCTTTATTTTTTGTATATTATATCTTTTTTATACTTTTTTTCTTTTCAAATGGACTAACAGATGGTTGGAATCTTTGGTAGAATGGACAAGTATTTTTAAAGAAGAATATGGAATTCCAGGTTGCTTAATGGTTTTTGTCCTATGAGTAAAATGGTTTTGTTTTCATTATAATATCTTCATATTCTTTGATTAATTGATTATGCATTAATTTAAATTAGCTTTACTCTCGTTTATCAATACATGGTTAATTGCTATCATTTATGTATTAATTTTTTCAATCTTTAAGAGTCTATTATCCCAAAAAATTCCTTTTGGACCTTATTGTTATAACCCTAAATTGCACTATTCCTGCTTACCTGGCATCAGGCCTACTCATGCCTCTTCCTAGCCAAAGCCATGCTGAGCAATTCCTCAAAAAACCACTTAAAACAAGTAACCCACGCCCTAACTTCTCACTGGGCGCAGGCATCCGCTTGTTGTCCTCATACTGAACGCGAGCATCCGCGGGCTAACCCAAAACAGCCCGCGGGTACCTAACAAAGCAAAAAATCAGGAAAGTTTCCGCCGGGACACAAGGCCTTTTGTCAGTTAACTGGAACTCCGACCCATGCATGGCCGAGAGTTCGCCAAAAACCCTAGCTCCTTCTAGCCTATAAAAGAAGGGGTAGGGGTACTATTCAAGGGAGGAAAATCATAGCAAAGAAACTCTGCCAAATTGCC
>JZKD02S1672656.1:1189807-1228724 GCA_000966675.3 Picea glauca
CGGTGACCGGCCTCAGAAATCATTGTAAGTTGGTTTATATTGAAGTTAATGAAAAATATACTTTTCCCGTCCCGAACACATGAATCTCGTCTATGTTATTTGATTTATGTTTTATATCTAACCCTATAATAGATCAGTAGCATGCATGCATAGTCTTGTCGTGATTGCAGGGAAGCTTTTGGAAGGAGCAGCAGCAACAAGGGGATAAGAAGCTCAACAGAGGATCTACTTCAGCCGTCCGGAAAAAGTTTGGTTTATTCTTCTCTTGTATGCATGTGAAGAAAAGGGGTTTCAGATTCGGGTAGAAGGTCAAAAGTTAAGTCTTGAGGGTCATGATCTGCGTATAAGCTTAGAGCCCTAGCTTATTAGTCCGTAGGGTAGAATACCCCACAACACTTATGATGAACTTATTATATTGAATCTATATGGGATACAATTTACTCTTTGGATTGTATCCTTTTGTAGATTGTGCAATGTTAATATTGTTTATCATATAATTTCTTAATATGAAACTTTATTTGTAGTCAACTAGGTTTATATTATTATGCATATAACTTTTCATGTTATGTTTTCATTTATATGGTTCATTATATTTTGGTTCCTTTAATATCTATGGTTGATCATCTATTCAAGTATTTTGAGTTTACATATGATACTAGATAGTTGGTAACACCATTTAGTGAGGATTGGAATTTCTTTCATTTTCAGTTATTTGGACATTCTAAAGTCACATGATATATAATCCTTTGTCTATCTGTAATCATAAACTCATTCTGGAATATAAAAGACTTCTTTGAGTTTCTTTAGGAAGTATTATGCTTTCCTTTGTCATAGGTTTACACTTTACACAGGTTAAGAGGAGCTTATACAAATACAGAGAGATGAATCTAGCTTAGTACTGTTGATCAACGCCGGGTTAGTTAGTTTATATTTTTATTAATTTGTTTATTTGCAAATGAATAATGATTGCATAATTTAAACGTTAAATGATTTGACCATTATTGTTTTATCATTTACAATCTTATTCAACCATTTTTTATTAGTTTTTCATTTATATTACAAAGACAATTTCCTGTATTTTCTTATTTTGATCCATTGGTTGAAAACAATTATTTTCACAAGGCTTTTCTTAAACCTTGTAAATTGTATATAGCTATTGTGCATAAGCATTGTTAGTTAAGTATATGTAATTAAAGTGTTGATTGTTAGAGTTGTATCTTAAGTTAGTCCACATCTTTTAGTTTTTTTAGGATCTTAGTTGGCTAGCAGAGCCATAAAACCCATCAGGGTAGATTATACCAAACGGTTTGGGTTAAATCGACAACCTCGGATCGGATTTTCCCTTCCCGTTGATAGTGTGTCATAAACTCCAGTCAATAGGGTTCCAATAGTAGAAATCAATCAAATATATTAGGGACTAACTAAGGAGGTTCAAGTGCACCCTTAGCCATACTACTCAACTAGCCAAGTACTAGGGAGTGATCTCCCTAAGTGTTTTTATTAGTCTACTAAAGATGTTTTCTGATATACCTAGAGTAATTTACCTAGAGTGCACCCTTAGCCATACTACTCGACTAGCCACGTACTAAAGATGTTTTCTGATATATCTAGAGTAATTTATATATACCCAAGGGTAAATGGAAGTTTGATTCCATTTACAGGAATTGTTTGATGTGATACTACTCAATTGGCAACCAACAAGTGTTATAATGGTTTCCAATAATGTAATTCCACTTGTATTTCATGTGTGTACTCTTCCCTAATTTACATTTTACCCACTGAACAATATATCACTTTATTATTGAATGTGATAGAACATGTCCCTTATAAAGTTTTCAAAAATTTAGGAGCTCACTAATCCAAGAAAAATATCTAAAATCACCAAAAAATAACTTAGTTTTTAAGGTAGGGTTTGATGTCGAAAAGGAAAAACTTCTATTGTACTTATTGGATTGGCTAATATGAATCCAATTATGAAATTTCATAGATTATATGGATCTATTGGCATTTTTTTGAGTGAAATCTATGCACTCTATCAAAATATATCCAAACTATAGGACCATCACTGAAAAAACCCTAAAAAGGGATAATTTTAATTTAGCGATAAATATGCTTCATTGACATTGTTTCAGATGTTTTTTATTAAAATAAACTGGTATATTTTTTAGAGGAGCTCAGATATATAGTTGGTTTCTTAAAATTATGAATAATTTTCTTTATAAATTGATATGAATGCAATTATATTTTCTTCATAAAAAAATTGTAAAAAGAAAAAGAGACCTCCTTTTTCATCCCATGAAAGATCTTTGAAACCACTTGTAATGTACTTAGGCCTATAACTTTAGATAAATGACATATAATTTAATATTATACTAGTTCTATTAGTAAAGTACCATATTTTTTAATAACAATTAGAACAATGGATAGTTAATGGCATAAGTTTTAAGGATTCTAAGGAAGGGGGTATGTCTAATGTATTTTATGTAGAATAAATAACCATAGGGGATACATATTTGAGGGAAAGGGAATTTATAAGGCCATAGGTGCTTACATTTTATTAAAAGGGGCTTATGGCGACCTCAAAGAGGGATTATCAGAAGCTATAAAGCATTATTTGTACTATCGAGGGGATAAATAGGTGCCCATATGTTAATACCATGGGCTAAAGGATTATATAAAATTTTCACTAGAGAGTATCGATGGATTAATAGTTGTGATCATGATGCTTGATCCCAAAGATCAATGGTTCATGATGAATTTCTCATCATGGACTTGCATGTTTTTTAATATTTCTTCTCAATGCGATGAGTGGTTTCTCCCTTGCAACAAAACATTATTTTGTTGTATTTGCATCACTTAAAGGATTGGGAAAACTTCCTAGCATAACATGCGAGATTTCTCATCGTATTTGGAAAAAACACTAGCCCACATATAAGACTTTTCATAGTTGGAAGTGACATGTTTCCTAATGGCACTAACAAGGCACATGAGGTATACTAAAAGTAATGGACAAGACAAATGGCCTTGATACCATGATATTTACATGGTCTCATGGAAAATTGACACCTAGACAATGGTCCACCTTTGTATAATGGAAATGATGATGAGTCACTCTATATAGAAGACATGCGACTCAACTAGGGGTCACCTCAACCTCACACAAGTGCCACATAGCCATCCACGTGCACTTGTAACATCCCCTCTATCATCCAAAATTTATTTAATTCATAATATAGATATGGAATGTGGCTATGGCCAAGCGATGTAATATGCAAATTGTATTTATGTTTTTAAATAAATAAAAAAGTGATACCAGCTGCTCGAGGACATGAAAACATATGGCTATGGGCTTGAATAAATCCCTCAAGGGGTGTGTACATGAATCTGTTTAGTTAAACTCATATATAGTTCCTTGAAATCGATGATGATTGGTCCCAAAATGTGTAGCCATTATCTACCCAACACTATATCTCAACCACCCATATTGATGGAAAATATATGGGTTTTGAGTTGATGTTCATTCATCTATATTTTAAAATTCTCATATGTTCCCCCACATTTAATCATAACTCCATTGGTGATCATGATTTGGAATTTGTGCACTAGGTGTAAAAAGCAATGGGTTTTTTCTTCCACTCTCTTTTGAATGCAATTGTGAGTATTGCAACTATCAACCAAGACTATGACTTGTCAGTGTTTGATGTCACTTGTAAGTTTTGATTTTTGTGGATTTGAAATGCCTAATAATGCATGTAGGGATATTACAATCTCTTCCTAAAAGAATGGAGGTTCAATAGCTACCTAAGTAGTAGTGTTGAGTTATTCAACTGATAAGTCTGGTGTCTCTTCGATAGTTATGTTTTATTTCAAGGTTGGAGTGTTTATATCAATTTCAAACATTTTTTGTTATTTAAATATATTACTTAGATCATATTTTTCATCAAAATTATAGTAGAGTCCACATATTTGGTGGTCATCCATTTCTACTATAGACAACATTTCTATTTTTGAGGGATGATGTGTTGTTATTAGGGAATTAACCTAGGGATGGTGAGTGAGGGGAATGAAAGAGGGTGTTTTTGTTTTCCCATTGATCACTATATTTTATTCTATATCCCTTTCAGACACTTTCAACTAGGTAGCCATATGTTTCATTTTGACTTGTACTCAAATATCCTCCTTGAGGCCATAAAAAATTCTATGAAAAACTATATATATAAATAATTCGTTAAGTTCTTTGTACATATGATTAATTTCTTAAAGGGTGACATTAATTATGTGGCTTATCATGTTTTTCGTAAATTGGTAAGACACTCTAAATAGTGATTATCTCTCTAAAATGCAGATGGATAACTTTAACAAATTAACTCTAGGTGATGTGGCCTACAAGATTTTTTATGTCATTCTCACAATTGACATCATTTTGGATCTAGATACACCGACCCCCACCCTAAGTTTCATCATGTCATCAATAATTCTGTGGAGGGAAAAGTAATGATACATCTAAGTGGTCCATCTTGAAAGGTAAAATTCATCAACCTTGTCAAGGTCCACTTCAAAAAAATAGTGCCATGTGTTCTTACCCATTGGTTTATTGCCGTGAGGACCCAAAGAGGGTTAGTCGGTAAATAGTCTTGAGTTAGAATTGTCTTCTTAGTGTTTTTTAATTTCTTTTTCATTCTAGGGGTCTTATTTTGGTATGCATCAAACTGACATGAGCACCAACTTCATGTTCAACATCTAGTCCAACCTGACTAGGATTTGTTGACTTTTTTTATCCAACTTTTGATCCAACTTATCATCCAAATTATAATCCCAACCATTTATGTTCCACTAAATATTTTGAAGATGAACATTAAGAATCATGTATTGAGCTTCTATTTTTTCCAACTTATTGGTAGTAAATTCGATGGTGATAATGTCTATGGTTTTGGTATGAGGTGGTTTATAGGGATCTACTATGAGTGAGCTCACTGAAAAAGGTTATAAGGACCTGCAGAGAAGGGAATGTCAAGTGATATATCTCCATAATATATGTATGGGTTCCAATAGTAGAACTCAAGAAAATATCTTTGGGACTAACTAAGGAGGTTCAAGTGTTCCCTTATCCATACTACTTGAGTACCCAATTACTAGACAATGATCTACCTCAGTGTTGTTCTTAGTGTAATATAGCAACAAGACCACCAACAATTTATCTAAAGATGGTTTCAGGTATACCTAGGGTACTTTATATATACCTGAGGGTATGTGGAAGTGCGATTCCATATATAGGTACTTTCTTATGTGATACTACTCAAAGGGATACAAAAACATGTTATAAGGGTTTCCAATAATGTGATTCCACATGTATTTCCTTTGTGTATTCTTTGCTAATTTCAATTTTACCAACTAATGATTATTTCCCTCTATTATTTAAATATGGTAGAACGTGTATCTTAAAAAGGTTTCATAAATTTAGGATCTCACTAACCCAAGAAAGAGATCCACAATCACTCAAAAATAACTTACCTTTTAAGGTAGAGTTGGAATTTGAAAAGGTAAAATGAGAATAACTTATTTTATACCTATTGGATTGATTCTTATGAATCAATTATTAAACTCCATAGATTCTATGAAATATATGCACTTTATCAAAAGATATCCAAACTACAAACTTCATGGATGTCAACCAAAAAAATTCTAAAAAAAGGCTAATTTTAAATTAGTGACGAGTTTGCTTCCTTGACATTGTTTCAATGATATTTTTTAAAGAAATTGGTATTTTATTAGAGGAACTCGAATATGTAGTTTGTTTCATCAAATTATGACTAATTTTCTTTATAAATCATCTTGAATGCTCCCATCTTGTTTTTGTCAAAAAATTGTAAAAAGAAAAATAAATCTCCTTTTTCTACCTAAGAAAGAGCTTTGAAAATACTTGTAGTGTACTTAAGCATAAAACATTAGAGAAACCACATATAATGTAATATTATACTAGTTTTGTTAGTATAATATCATTTTTTTAAATAGCAATCAGAAAAGTGGATTGTTAGTGGACTAATGTCTATGGTTTCTCAGGAAGGGGGTTATATCTATGGACGAAAATAATCATAGGGGTTAAATATTTTAGGAAAAGGGGATTTATAAGGCCATAGGTGCTTAAATTGCATTAAAAGGAGCTTATCACAGCCTATAAGAGTGCTTATTGGAGGCTATCAAACATTATTTGTACCATCAAGGGGATAAATAGGTGTCCACATGCTAAGACCATGGGATAAAGGATTATATAAAAGTTACACTATCGAGGATTGATATATTGATAGGTGTGATCATGATGTAGTCAATCCTGAATATCAAGATTCCATGATGCATTCACATCATGGACTTTCACACTTGTTATTATTTTTCCACAATGCGATCAACGGTTTCTCCCTCACTACACGAGATTATTTAATTTCCTTTGCACCACTTAAAGGCTTGGGAAAACCACCTAGTTGAGTATGTTAGAACACTTATGGTGCTTGTAAAAACCACTATGCCATATATAATCCTCTCCACATTTGGAAGCGACATGGTTCCTGTTGATGCAATTATTTGCATAATATATTACCAAACATAAATTATCAACCAGGATTCGTAATCAAAAGAGTTGATGCACTATATGTGCCGATAACAGATAGGTTCCTATGTCTGATGAGTATAGTTCAATCAAGAAAACCATATAAAAATCAATATTCTGTTTTCACACTCCAAAGATAACACTCTTCACACAATTCATAAATTAGAAAGAAAAACTTGCAATCATGCACTCAAAAGTTTTTTCTCAAATAATGCCTTGCCCATTTACAAGCTCATGAAGTGGAAATATGGACTTTGAATTAGTTATTTGTAGCTTATACTCTTAACAAAAACTAGCAAGCAAATCTGGGCACACTTCAACAATACCACTCCAAACTTAGAAGAGAAAACTGATAACAAAACTTCTCAAGCAAATAGTGAATCAAAAGGTTCTTTATTAGGTGACAAATCTGTTCATTAGAGGCTTATGAAATGAAAAGATGAACTTAGGATCTATCTCTTGGAGCAACTAAACTAACAAGTGGGATGCTCCATTAAAGATCATGTATGGTGAAATATGGAGATCCAATTGTTCCTGCATTACCACACTTTGCAACAAATTAGAATAGTGAAATCAAACAAAATAACATGAAATCAAAATAACAAATACATGAAATGAAAATCTATACTAACAATTTACAATAATCTTACCAAGCTAGATCGGTGGACCTTGCCGATACCAACATGGAAGCTTTTAGATCACCAGATTTTAACTTCTAAGAGAGATAAAATCACTAAATTCAATCTTTCATTAATCTCCAACAAGTAGGTTTACAAAAAGAGTCTTTTCATGAATCCATTCTACATCATAACAATTCCCCTTTAAGAACCATTCTTACATCACGATAATTCATTTATACTCAGACCTATGAGGTCTTATTTATACATAAAATCCATGGAGGAATGGATGAAACTGAATCCCCAAACTAAGAAAACAATTTTTACAATTTTAGGATAAATCCCAAAAATCTATGTTTTTTAACAATTTCGGCAGATTCGAGTTAGTCCCCCACCCATATCTCCCAAACCAATTCCAATTTTGAAAAATGGCCCACATGAAAATCAAGGCACAAGTTGGCAGTTTGAGTTTTTTTATAATTTTGACAGAATCATTCCCCCTGAGATGGAGGTACACACGTGCAATATGGGTGAATTATGACTCACATTTCCTCATGAAAAAATCATTCTAGACAAAACCCATGAGCCCGATTTTCTTTTAGAAACATTAAAAAATTTCGTATTATGTCTAGTACCATATTAGCATAGGTTGGTACCAGAATAGGTGGAGCCTTGGTACCGGAATATAATGGGTATCGGATCATGCTGCTTAAGAGTCAAAGTGATTAGGATCATACATAATCAAGCATTTAATCGAATTAACTCAATAAAACTAAACAAGTCATGCTTTAATCATAAGTTACCTCTTATGCACGTGAACATGGTAATCGAGTGTATTTATGGAGGAAATAATCAATTAGATACACATGGCATAGGTATAATAGGCTCAAATAGAGGGTAATATAGGGAATTAGAAGTGTCAAAACTAAGACTCAACATTCCCCCATGCTTAAGTCATTGCATGTCCTCATGCAACAATGGTCTTCAAAATTTCATAATTCATGATACTATTCACTCGAGCAAGCATTCCCTGAAGTTTCATCCTTCTTCAGCTCTTAAGTTCCTATTTAAACAATATAAACGTCTTAGCTTATGCTTCACATTCTTACTCATGGAAAAGTAGTTATGGTGACAAAGTGGAGTCATGAGTAATGGATTAGATGTGTTAGTGATTTGACGTTAAGTCGTATCCAATCTGTTTTCGATCAAAGTTAGGAGAAAGGGGATGGATGTGACTCTAATACGATTATAGGATAGTGGCCAAGAGTTTTGATAATGACTTTGACTAATATCCCCCCCTGGTTAGATTACCTTTAAAACAAAAGTGATATAAGCATAGTTTAGATATCATTTGAAGAGAGGAACACATAAAGGCATACATCCCAAGATGATTAACTCATTTTTGATCCAAGTTTTTAGAGATGAAGCTCTTCTTTCTTAGGTAAGGTGAATTACACATACTGAGGGTCTGACTTCTCGTGCAAACCTATTTTTTAAAGATAAAAATCTAAAGTGGATACTTGAAGGTTATTAAGAACATCATCTGAGAGATATAAAGGTCATCTCCTAGCCTTGATTTGATAGTGATTGCTTCAGAATGAGACCCAAGGGTTTTTGTTTAGTTTTAAGTGTGCCATTTTATGTTTTTCAACTCCCTTTACCCGACATAGCCCCTCTGCCAGCAGGCATGTTCAGTACCCCGACGAGTTTACTTGTACTTCCCGATACTTCCTTTTTATTATATTACTCAAAAGATTTAGAATTGTGCATATTGTTCATCGACAGTTTTAGAGTAGAAGGAAGGCAGGTGGTATGAGAGTGTTTTAGATTTATTAGGCACATAATTAATTGTTTTCAATTATCCTAAGGGTGACATCATCCACTTTCAACTTAAATCCCATCTATTCAATGTATAATGGAACATTTCGGATAATGACTAAGAGGTCCCTCTAGTTAATCCTATTAGGGTTCTCATGAAAGTTCATTGCGGTTTTGCAAGGGTGGTCCACCACATGAGGTTTTCATTAATGCCTCTCAAGATAAACTTGTAAAGATAAACTTGGATAAGAACTTGTTGAATCAACTAGGTTAGTATTATACATATTGGTGTCACCACTTTTCAATGGATATTTCAATGAGCAATCACTTCTTCAAAATAATGAGGTAATAAGAAAAGTACACCCATTATCATATAAAGCTAAATGTGAAAATATCTTCTTAAAGGAGAGAAAGGATGATTCATTCAAGGTTGAGTGTATAAATGTAGGAGGAAGATATGCATGAGAGTAAAAATAATTCAACACAAGACTTAAATGATCCTTGATAGAAAGAACATGAAGAGATTATTCCATACCTCCAATTACCTAAAGTGAAAACAATGTTAAGCATATCAAAAATATCATATCACTTTGGTATCAATACCAGATAAGTAATTGGTATCAGAACATGTTTCTGAATTACCGTAATAGATAGTACCAGAATAGGACAGTACCAGAATATAGCAGTACCAGAACAGAGAAAGGGGCATAAACAAAGTGAGATGATGGATGATTTTTTCTCATTCATGATGACAACCACTTCACCAAGGAATTCAGTGATAATGTACGAGGAGATGTATAGGAGGGATTGCAAAATTTCATGGTAGGGAGCATGCAATAATTGAGAGTAACCATATGTTTATTGCATAATTAGTCTAATTTATTTTAGTAAAACGAAAAATGTTGAGTTTATACGTCCTATTACTTGAATCATTTAAATCGAGCAGCAAAAATTTTTAGTATAGGATAAGGGCTACCAACACCTCATTTCCAGTACTAGATCACCTGAGTACCAGATGGACGCAGGGTTGTTCTTCAGTACCGGAATAACACAGAATTTTGGTTCAATACCGGAATAGTGCATACCTCCTCCTTTGGTACTAGATGATCACATAGGAGACCATCAGTACCAGATGAGAATAGTACCGCATGAGCATAGGAATGTTGTTTAGTACTGGATGAATGCAGACTTTCTCCTTTGCTACCAAATGACCACAAAAATGACCATTAGTACCAGAATAGAATGGTACCAGAATTCCAGAAATGACTATCAAATCCCATCACTGAACATGTTGATTTGGCCTCACCGACGGAAGTTGCAAAAGAATATGAAGGTTTCAGCAACCACTCCCCCATGCCTATGTTTTTGCATGGCCTCATTCAAACAATGTGAGATGCTAAAGAGGGCTTCTCAAAGAGTTGCGAACATCTGCTAAAAACAAACCAATAGAACTAATTAAAACTAGATTTGTATTCATGCCTAAAAACCTAAAATTTAGGGAAAAATGTCAAAAGTTGAATTATTAGCTATGAATAAAATAGTTTGGAATTAACATTTAGTTTCAACTATTATTAAAAGATCACTTAATTGATCATCCTTGTGAAATAGTGGTCTTAAAATAGATAGGTAAATATAAAGCATGAATGCATCATTTTTAACAACTTTAAGGAAAAAGAATAATTTTGAAGAAATAGGTAATGAAGCACTCCCTTAAGTGTTATCTTTCATTGAAAATAATGTCTTCTCTTATTTTGAAACCCTTCCAGTGTTATGTGTGCCTTTGGAGGATGAAGAGATTCCCTTCTCATAAGATTCAAAACAAAATCATCATAACTTTTTAAAAAACAAATCCTCTATAGGAACAAAAGATCTTAAACTTTTGACATTCTCATTTATGAAAAGTATGAAAGATAGGTTGCAATGTACTTATGTGCAACATTTATTTATTTATTTACCTATCCTTCTCTATTTGATCAAAAGAAAATGTCCTTCAAGTATAGGAATACTTCTAGTGAAGCCATGCGCATAACACGGTTAGAAATATATCAATACTCAAGTTTAAAAGATAAATTTTAATGCATACCGGTGTATGAAGGACCAACTGTTTGATGATGAGATCAAGCAATAAATAAGAGAGTGGTGTGAACTAATAACTAATTGAAACCATATTTCAATAGGATCATTATATTCTTGTTTCTCTTCTTTGTTTAGGTCACACTGAATGTCCTCCTCTACCATGCTATGAAGATTATCCTCTTCAAGATGATTGGTCTTTGGAGTACATACTGGATCTGTTGAGAGGCATGATAAGGACTCCTTAATCTCAGGTTCCACTAGTTTCTCTTCATTTAATTCTATTCATAATTATTTATTCTCCTTAACAAATTGACAAGAGGAATCTGACGAGACTTCCAAATCTTCCTATGGAGAGACAACTAGATTCTTGATTCCTGTGAAGATATGCTCTTCCTGAGAGGTGGATAACCTAGGTGCTACCAGAATGCGAGAAATTTCTTCGAGGAACATTCTTCAATCTCTTGATCATCCTTGAATTAATTTATCTAGTTGATGATACCTGTTTCGCAACACAGATTAGTACTCGGGGGGTTCTTACAACACCCTAAACATGATTTCTCATTAAAGATCTAAATTTTAAAACTATTTGCAAAAAAAAAACACACCAAGCTTGAACTCCTTGTGTTACTGGGATCCTGTTGTCACCATGTTATCGGTTTGCACAAGTTATCTCATCATAAATAAAACTAAATTTGAATAAAAGAAGGAAAAACAGACTTGCATTAAAAGAAGAGGACAACCTAATTTTGGAGCAACCCCACCAAAGTGCATGTGTGGGATCTTCCCGCATGTCTTACTGTCTTCTCTCCTCCCTTAGGTCATCCATAAAACCAATCAAAATCCATTAAATAAATCTGATTCTAATACTACCTATTACCGTTTACAACGCCCCAACAACGATGCCAAAATGTTGGTGCAATTATTTGCATAATATATTACCAAACATAAATTATCAACCGAGATTCGTAATCAAAAGAGTTGATACACTATTTGTGCCGATAACAGATAGGTTCCTATGTCTGATGAGTATAGTTCAATCAAGAAAACCATATAAAAACCAATACTTTATTTTCACACTCCAAAGATAAGACTCTTCACACAATTCATAAATTAGAAAGAAAAACTTGCAATCATGCACTCAAAAGATTTTTCTCAGATAATGCCTTGTCCATTTACAAGCTCATGAAGTGGAAATATGGACTTTGAATTAGTTATCTGTAACTTCTACTCTTAACAACAACTAGCGATAAAATCTGGGCACACTTCAAAAATACCACTCCAAACTTAGAACAAAAAACTGATAACAAAACTTCTCAAGCAAACAGTGAATCGAAAGGTTCTTTCTTAGGTGACAAATCTGTTCATTAGAGGCTCATGAAATGAAAAGATGAACTTAATATCTATCTCCTGGAGCAACTAAACTAACAAGCGGGATTCTCCATTAAAGCTCATGTATGGTGAAATATGGAGATCTAACTATTCCTGCATTACCACACTTTGCAACAAATTCGAATAGTGAAATCAAACAAAATAACATGAAATCAAAATAACAAATACATGAAATGAAAAATTGTACTAACAATTTACAATAAGATTAGCAAGATGGATCAGTGGTCCTTGTCGATGCCAACATGGAATACTTTACATCACCAGATGTTAACTTCTAAGAGAGACAAAATCACTGAATTCAATCTTGCATTAATCTCGAACAAGTAGGTTTACAAAAAGAGTCTTTTCATGAATCCATTCTACATCATAACAATTCTCCTTTAAGAAACATTCTTACATCATGATAATTCCTTTATACGCAGACCTATGAGGTCTTATTTATACATAAAATCCATGGAGGAATGGATGAAACCAAATCCCCAAACTAAAAAAACAATTTTTACAATTTTAGGATAAGTCCCAAAAATCTGTGTTTTTTAACAATTTGGGCAAATTCAAGTTAGTCCCCCATGCATATCTCCCAAACCAATTCCAATTTTGATAAACGTCCCACAATTTACTCAATTTTTCATATTCTGGACAAAACCCATGTATTATAATTTCTATATCTAATACCATATGCACGAAAATCGATGTGCAAGTTGGCAGTTTGATTTTTTTTTTTAATTTTGACAGAATCATTCCCCATGAGATAGAGGTGCACACGTGTGAGATGGGTGAATTCTGACACATGTGTCCTCATGAAAACATTTTTCTATAGAAAACCCATGAGCCTGATTCTCTTCTAGAAACATTCAAAAATTTTGAATTATGTCTAGTATCGGATTAGCACAGGCTGGTATCGGAATAGACTGGATACCAGATCATGTTGCTTAAGTGTCAAAGTGGTTAGGATCATACATAATCAAGAATTTAATTGAATTAAATCAATAAAACTAAATAAATCATGCTTTAATCATAAGTTACCTCTTATGCACGTGAAAAAGGTCATCGAGTGTGTTTATGGAGGAAACAGTCAATTAGATACACATGGCATAGGTATAATAGGCTCAGATAGAGGGTAATATAGGGAATTAGAAGTGTCAAAAATGAGACTCAACGGTTACTAATGGCACTAATGAGGCACATGAGGTATACTTATAGAAAAGGATAAGAAAGTAGACCCTGACACCCTAGAATTTACTTGGTCTCATGGGAAAATGACAACCATAAAAGGGCCCTGTCATAGGCGCTATTCGGTCTTGCCGAAAATACCCTCCATTCAACTATAAAAGTTTATTGTAGTAATCAGTTAAGAGATTCAATCGAATGGATAGTTAGTGTCGATCGACTAGAAAATTAAAGAATTTAACTAACTGGTAACATGATATCACACACATATATACATGGATATGTAATGGAATGTAAGAGGTTGTTTTGAATATAAGAAAATTATTTGATGGCTCTCTATCACCTTTCATGTATGCCTGTATTTCTATGTATTCTTCTATATGATGTTGTATTGTGTGTGTTTCTCTATGCAAGGATGTACTGGTATGCTTCTTATACTTTCCGTTAGAATACAACATTGGTTCCATTGTCAGTAGTTCTGAACTCGAGCATGCATAAAAAAAGGCATTGTTGTAGTCTAAGGGAAAGTATGATAATGTTATCGGTAGATATTTACACAGAGCATTAAACACCACAACAGTATATATAAGAGCACACAAACATATATAAGAACATACATAAATGGGGGAGAACCATCAATAGCTTTTATTATATACCAGTCCAGAACAACCTCTTCCTCTCCTTCCATTACATGATAGCATATATCTGTGTGTGTGTGTGTGTGTGTGTGTGTGTGTGTGTGTGTGTGATGTATAATTATTATTTGGTTAAAATCCTTAAGTGGTTGGTCGATTCTAATTGTCTATTCAAACGAATTGCTAAATGACTACTACATTCAACTTGGTTAGTCAACTTCCAAGTCTAGTTGGTGGGGCCAACTAGTGCCTACAACATATTCCCTATCCTCAATTATTTTCTTGTCCCAAGAAAGAGTGGAGTGTGAAAAAATACAAAAATATTCTATTATGGCCTCACTTAGGTTATTAAAAAATGATAATGAAAAAAATAAGATAGAATAAAATGCTAATGTTGTAATTTATCTGCTTCATGGATTTTCTGTTGGATGCATTGTTGGATTACTCAGAGGGGGGGTGAATCAATAATAAAGAAATTTAATCCTTTTTCACCATAAAATGAAAGTGTTAAATCAATGTAGAATTATCATCCAATAGTTTCATAGTAAATAAAGAATAAAAAAATAAGCAATCACACACATCCACAATACACTAGTGTTTTACGTGGAAACCCAAAGAGGTAGAAAACCACAATTTTTTTTTTCTTATATTTCTTTAATAATTACATTCATTGGAAGCACCAACTTCCTTTGTTTTCTAGCTGCAACTAGAAGAAGACTCCAACCCCATATTTTCTCAGGCTACAACCTGAAAGAAGCTCCAACTCCTCAATTCTCCAACCACAAACAGAAGGAGGATACAACCCCCTAGTTTCTCAGGCTACAACCTGAGGGAAGCTCCAACTCCCCTATTCTCTGGATACAACCAGAAGGAGGATACAACCCACTATGTTCTCAGGCTGCAAGTTGAAGGTGGATACAACCACCTTTCCTTGCCCCATCCAACCTCCCTGATGCAGAAGTAGAATGATGGAACCATTTTCATACTATCACTATGAGATATACTATTGTAAAACTATACCAATCAATTTGTAATCAAACTATAAAAACTTGTACCAATAACTTGTGCCAACATGTACCATACATCAACATTTACCTCAAACTGTACCATAAACAAATGCATCAACCATGAATCAAACCTGTACAAATAACCTGACACAATAACCTGTCCAAACAACCTGTAATCAACCTGTACCATAAACAAGTGCATCAACCATGCACCAATATGTACCTCAACTTGTACCATTAACGAGTGCGTCAACCATGTAACAAATATGTACCAATCATGCATAAAATACACATAAACTATGACTCATCATTATCTACCAACATCATCAACTATACACCTCATGTATGTCCCAACACATCAACTACTTCTCTCAAACCTATACCTAACATGTACCTCAAACATATACCAAATACATATACCAATATAACCATCAAAAGTTCTCAAGCAATACATCATGCTATCCATAACCAAATACCATAAACCCTTACATTAAACCATGTGCCATAACCTCGCTTTTATGTAGCCTCAAGGATGTATCATTCATAAGCCAATCATATACCAATACAACTAACAAGTGTGTCTCACAATGGACCACAAGATATGCCAATAAATCAAACTAAGTTCACTGACAATATACTTCAATAGATCTTCCTCAAAACCATTCTACAACAAGCTCTAAACTTCCAATAGGGCATCCAAAATATTTTCAAGGAAAACCCTCAACTGGATTCATAAGTTCAACACTACACAAATGCAAACCATACCTTTTTCTTCTTTTTTTTCCACAGTTTTTCTACCGCAGTTTTTCTTCCACACTATTTCTACCACACTTTTTCTTTCGTGTTTTTTCTTCCGCACTTTTCCTGCCGCACTTTTTTTGCAGTTGTTTTTTTGCCGTGATTTTTCTGCTGCACTTTTCCTACTGCACTTTTTTTTTTGCAGTTTACTTGCTGTGATATTCTTACTACAATTTTTCTGCCGCACATTTCCTGTCGAACCTTTTTTGTCACACTTTTCCTGCTACACTTTTTCTACCGCAATTTTCCTGCCTCACTTTTTCTGCCACGCTTTTCTGGCCGCACTTTTTCTGCCACACTTTTCTCTATCAATAATACCTACCCAAATAACCTTTCACAAAATAGATATTCAATGATATTCAATACATGATTAAATGAGAGACCTTTTCCTCTTATTTATACTTTCACGTAACTTCCTCAAGGGGTTACCTTCTAACCATCTTAACCCACTTTCCTTATTTTAGGGCTAACCCACTTATAACCACTTGTCCACTTAGTAATTTCTCTATTAACTTTATTATTTAAATAATTTATTTTGTATCCACTTTGAGTTATCACTTCACTTTATTATTTAACATCTAACCATCTTAAACCACTTTCCTTATTTTAGGGCTAACCCACTTCTAACCACTTGTCCACTTAGTAATTTATCACTTAACTTTATTATTTAAATAATTTCTTTTGTATCCACTTTGACTTATAGTACATTCATCACTTCACTTTATTATTTAAATAATTTCTTCTTTGTAAACAATTTGACTACTTTGACCTTTTGGGGCGTCTAGATTACTCATGAGGGTTCTTTAACTTCACACGGCAATAACTCTCTAACTGTGACGAGTTATGTGACGTTCCACATACCACTGGAAATGGCATGAAATGTAATATCCGTCTAGAATATTTTTACCTTAAAATATATCAAAACGCATACAATTATCCATCAAACAAAATTGGGTCCATTACCCGAACATTTGTGCTACCAAAATTCGCTACCAACCCAATTAATCAACAATCTCCCCCTTTGACATTGATGGAAACACTTTGATGCAATATTGAAGTCATGTCATGCAATACTAAATTCATATCACTCATGCTCTTCTTGTGACCATCTCTCCCCCTAGAACCATGCCTCTGTGTTTTACATCTCATAAATCTCTCCCCCTTTTTCATCAATGAAAAATGTATATTTTCATTTAGGCCTAATCCTCCTAACTAAATTGTCCTCAGGGATACTCTGCTTGACCAAAATCTTCCTGAAATCAATATCCTGACCTGAACTGTCCTCTTTATGGTGCTTCCTCCTGCAAATATAATACATATAAGATAAGCATTCAAAATCATTCATTTTGGAGTAGAAATTACTCCGAGTCTCTGGCAAAGATACTCAAAGGCTTCCCGTGGAAGAGGTTCTGTAAATATGTCAGCCACTTGTTCTTTTGTGCCCACATATTCAACTATGGTGTTCTTCTCTACAACCTATTCCCGTATAAAGTGATACTTGATTGGAAGGTGCTTCGTCTTGGAGTGTATCATCGGGTTCTTTGAGATATTGATGGTGCTTGTATTATCTCAATAGATTGTAATGGGATCATCATAATCAACCTGTATATCTTTTAGAGTTTGTTTCATCCATAGAACCTATGTACAACATGTTGTTGTTGCAATATATTTTTCTTTGGTTGTATATTAGGATACTAATGATTTTTTCTTGCTTAGCCATGATACTAAACACCCACCCAAGTAGAATGTTTCTCCACTGGTGCTTCGTCGGACATCAATGAAACCTTTCCAATTTCCATCTATGTAGGCAATAAGTGATAGATCATTTCCTTTTGGATACCATAATCCAAACTCTTATGTTCCTTTGAGATATATTAAAATCATCTTCGCTGCTACGACATGTGATTTCTTTGATGTTTCTTGAAATCGTGCCACCTGTCCAATTGCCTGCATTACATATGGTATGGATGAAGTCACATATAGTAAGCTACCAATCATTGACTTGTATTACTCTATTCTATAGACTTTGAATCACCATCTTTGTTGAACTTGCAACTAGTTTGCATAGGAGTGGTAACTAGTTTGTAATCTTCCATTCTGAACCTCTTTAGCATTTCTTTGATATAATTAGTTTGAGAAATAAAAATTCCTTGGTTTCTTTGACATATCTGAAGACCCAGAAAGAAGGGTAGTTCTCCGAGTAATGTCATTTCAAATTCATTCTACATATCCTTTGAAAATTTTTGGCTTAACCTATCATCATTACTTCCAAAAATAATATCATCAACATAAAATTCAATTAATAAAATACTATCTTGAGTTAGCTTGATGTAGAGGTTGTTGTCTGCACTTCCTTTTCTGAACCCTGCCTGTTGTAGATATTTATCCAGTCTAGAGTACCATGCTCTAGGAGTCTGTTTTAGACCATATAAGGCCTTCTTCAATTTGCACATGTAATCTATGTTCTTTGACAACGGAAATATTTCTGGTTGTTCGATGTAGATTTCTTCTTCATCTTCTGCTTCTTGTTCATAAAGTTGTTCCACTGATTCATTTTCTTCTTCCTTTAATTCTTCTCCACCTGTTTCATCAATTGTTACATTGATGATTTCCACAACTTTGTTCAATTTCAGATTGTAACACTTATATGCTTTCCTTGTACTTGAGTAACCAACAAGTATTCCTTTGTCCCGTGAGAGTCAAACTTTCCCATTCTGCCATCTTCTCTTTTGATGTAGAATTCTCTTTCAAATACTGTGAAGTGATTCACATTTGTTGGTCTTCATTTCCATAGCTCATAGAGAATTTTTTCATTGTTGTTTATGAGAATTACTCTATTTTGAATGTGAATTGTTGTATGCACTGCATGTGTCCAAAAAGTATCTGTGAATTTTGAATCCATTAGAATTGTTTGAGCCATTTCCTGTGTAATTATCATCCATTATGATAATGTTCCTTTGTCTCTAAACCACTCTTTGAACAAATCTATGAATCCATGCTCTCATCCACTATCATATATATTTCCAAACCTGATAAGTGTTCTTATGAATCCATCTCTGTCTATACCATCCAATAACTCTACTGCACAATTGTCCATAATGTTGACCCATTTATCATTGTACTATCATGAAGTATTCACTACTAGAAATGATTGTACTTCTACTAACTGACTGCTCTGGATCTATCTATTCAAACTATGCAAGTTTCTTGAATGATGGTTCTTTGGTCTGTCATAGTTATCACATAAACTCCCCCTATTGAATATTCATGTTACCTAGGAGTCTCTTAGCTAGATGGCTCAAAACAATTCCTGCTCTAATGTGTATTAATAATAATTTTCATTGGTAGATTCATCATCTCTCTGAGATCTGACTTCTTTATTTATGTCTGTGGATTCATCTTTTAATACAATGGAAGAAATTATAATCTCTTGAACATGTTCCTTATTTACATATCCTTCTTTTCTTTCAATTGTTTTCCAAACCTTTCTGTATCTAACATCTTTATTTTTCTCTGTAGAATTTTGTTCATCTCATTTTACCGTCAATCTTACGATCTCTGGGACCTAGTATTTGTTCACATGTTCTTCATGTTTTCTTATCCATACTTTCTTACATATGATATCATTGTTCTCTTTCATGGAAGTATCGATCATGCTTCTACAATCACTAGCTATGTGTCCATAGTTATGACATTTGTAACATTCAATGTTACATGGGGCCACATAGGCATTTCTTTCTTGAAAATTTATTTTATAATCCCTGCAATCTGCAACCTTATGTCCAAAGTTAGTACAATAAAAAAAATTACCATAAATGAAATTTACATACCTGGGAGTGAATGATCTTCTTTGTGGTGTAGTCCTTTTGAATTTTTTCCTTGACTGATCATGATCATGATTGAATCTTCTTTGTGTCTTGAACATGGGTGGTCTTCTTGAAGATGTATCTTAAATATTTTTCTTAGATTCTCGTTGACCATGATTCCTTCCTTTGAGTACTTCTACAAAACTCTTTCTATTTTCTTCATTCTTCTTTTATAACAATCTAGAGTGCTTCTCTTCATTTCTATAACGGATGTGGATGTTTTTGTTTCTTCAACATTCTTGTTGAGATTGACGATTTTACTTCTCAATGTGACAACTTCTTCTTCAAGCTTCTCAACCTCTTCTTCTTTCTTCATTATCTCAGAATTCATGACTTCTTTTATTCTTTTCGCTTCTTCAAGATGAATTTTTACTGTGATTATTTCTTCTTCAAGTCCTTTCTCTTCTTGACCAAACTCTTCCTCAAGTTAGTCTAGATCGTTAATTCTTTCCTTAAGGTGATATGTCAATATCTTCGCTCTTATTTATGCTTCTTCCTTATGTTCTTATATGTTGGCTTCCAAATATTGCTTTTGATATTCGATATTTTCTTCAATATTTATGGCTTTTTCTAGTTGAGTTCTTAAGTTCTCGATGACCTGTTGGGCTTATTAAAAAACATGAACACTTTCCTTTTTTTTCATCAACTCTTTCTTGAGTGACGTGTTTTCTTCTCTTAGTTCATCTAAAGAACTAACCAATTCTGCTTCATAATTGTCTTCCTTAATTAGCTTTTATGTCTCATTTCCTTCATGCAATTTTATTTCAAGATGTTTGTGTTTTTCACAATTAAAGAAAAACAACATACCTCTGGTGATTATGTACTCTTCATCTTATGAATCTATTTGACATGGTGAACATAATTCTTCTTGATCTGTATTTGCATATTCTTTAGAATTTTCTGAATCTGTGATAGGTGAAGAATATATGTCATTTAACTTATCCAAAATTTATTTGGTTGATGAACATTTACCAACCTTTTCTCTTACCATATTAGGTAATCCTTCCCAGATGAAATCCATTGCTATTTTTTTATTCTTCTTCAATTCCTTCTTGGTTTAAATATTTTCCCTTTTTGAACTATCATATCCTATAACAACGAATAACCAAATATAATGTCCATGCTCCTGTAAAAATACTTTCGTCCTTTTTCTCCACATCTCATACTTTAAACCATTCTGAACATTAAACATTGGTACTCCATTATCATAACAATCCGTGATCTCCTTCCAGTGGTGATGCAGGAGCATCGTTGGCAAGCGCGCAGAGGTGGGACCACTCTACATGTGATATTTCTTCCAGAACTTCTGCATGGGCAGTTGCAACCAATTTCAGAATACACCTCCACTTAGCTCTAAAAATTCACCTTTGGTGCCATGCTGGAACCGGTGCCGAATTTTACCCTTTGAGGCAAAGTTTTGAAATTGTAAACAGAGCAGGAGTTTCCACTTCGGATCTGGAATGAGATTGGACTAAGATATTGTAGGATGAATTTTAGAGTAGGCAAGTAGCCAGGGAAAACCTGAGAAACATTTTTGAGTTATGTAGAAGTTTGGACACACAGTTAGAGAGGGGGCTGGAATACAGAGAGAAATTAGTTGTAAGAGAAAAAAAACTACAAGTTAGTAGGAAATTTCAGTGTATTGAGTGACTGTAATTTTCAATGTATTATGTAGCCATTGGGCACTTGTGAATATAAAAGAATGGAAAATTGATCCAAATGTATGGTGTGTGGATCGTGTGCATTTCCCTGTCATTTCTATTTACATGAGCAAGTGGATGAAACTGTGAGTTTCTTTTTATTTTCAATTGTTTCTCTTCATTGAAGCTCTGCAAGGTGTGCATTGAGTGAGGAGAGAACATCAGAAGACTAGGAGGAATATTTCTATGAGAAACCCCTTATATCCGAGCTATCCGAATCCCTTAGACACAAGGAGTGCGTGGGAATTCGAGGCCTACACAACGCGAAGCTCAGGAGGGATAACGCTTCAAAAAGTGTTATCAAGATCCGGGAACGCATTTCCTGTAAGGAACAAATACTGAGTCTTAGAAGACTTAGAAAATCTTCTAAGTCTGAAGTGAGTAAAAGCTCAGGAGGAAGAACATCGTCGAGCATTGGATCGCACTGGAGAATCCTATAGACTGTCTGATTTGAGGTAGGAGCATAGACTTTGACACTCTGTAGATCCAGGAGAGGAGGTCTCAAAGATTTGAATGGACGGTGGGGATCTCTCGAGGAGAGTCACGGAATACCGCAAATCGTTGGATCAAGTGGAGTTGCGAGGAGGTCAGTGATGGGGAAGAGATATGACCATATATCTAGAGGTCATTGTGAGTCATTGATCAAAAGCCTCGAGCTTCCATCATTTCGACAATTGGGGGTTCAAAAGACAGAGGAGTGGGACCCTTGCATCGTGATTCCCTGAATCGTGAAACCCCGAAAGAGTGAATGCCAGGAGTTTTCAGTGGTTTGGTATTTTGGCAACTGGGGGTTCGAAAGACAGAGGAGTGAGACCCTTGCATCATGATTCCCCAAATCATAAAACCCCAAAATAGTGAATGCCAAGACTTTTCAGTGGTTTGGTATTTTAGAAACTGGGGGTTCGAAAGACAGAGGAGCAGGACCCTTGCATCGCAATTCCTCGAATTGTGAAACCCCGAAAGAGTGAATGCCAAGAATTTTTGATGGTTCAATATTTTGGCAACTGGGAATCCCTAAGAGAAGAGAAATCCATTTCATTCTGATTTTGTGAAACATGAAAACCTGAAGGAACAGATGCTGGAACATTTCGACATTTCGGCAACTGGGGTTTCGAAGGACGAAGGGGCAGGACACTTGCCTTGTGAAGTCTCAGTCATAGATAAGCACCCTTTTTGGCTTAGCACAAGGTCATGGCTCTTCGTCATGTACTGTGGGAGCTCATGCTTGGCGCTTGGAAAAGCCAACTGAGCATTTTTGGAGGACGTGTGTGGTCGGTCAAAGGGTTCCAGTTTGGAACCAGATGATTCAGATTATTTTCGGCATGAAATGAAAGCGGAGATATATCATAGAAATATTTAGAGTTATTGTAAGATAGACAAAAATATAACAGAGATATAATGGAGATAAAACAAGATTCACAGATATACAGTAATACACAATTTCTATTAACGAAATAAATGTATAGAGACTGTAAAATACAGAGTGAAAGACTCGCTAGAATGGTGGTATCTTATCTCTGAGAAGAGATGTGACGGATACTCACATCTGTGAGAAGATGATTATTACAATGAGGCTCTAAGGGCCTTTTTAACAAAAGTAAAATCCAAAACCCTAACCCAGGAAGATGAAAAGACAAAAGGTTTGTGGGTCTCGATGGGGGTAGTTGATACGTCAACTTCCCAGGGGTGTAATGTTTGCATACGATCTCCATTTGGGGCGCTCAATAGCTTGTTGGAAAGATATATCCGAGAACTACAACTTTTGGGTGAGAAACATCGATCTACGATCCATGTTTCTCCCTATTTTCTCAAAAAACATCGTTTAGGGCCTCAAAATGGCCCCGGAAGTTAAAAATTGCTAAAAATAGTAAATTACCATAATTTCCAGAAACATGTTTTCGGCCAGTTGGAGAAGGTGGGTGGCCACCAATATCCACATAGATCAATCCTCCCTCCTTAGGAAGAAATGGTCTCCATTGCGTTGAGTTCTCGAGGGAGAGGGGAAAGCGATTGCTAAATCTGAATCCTTGTGAGCTGCTTGCCTTGTTGGAACCGTCGTGTTGCTTGATTTGTTGAAGGTCGTCACGAACCTGTGGCTGGAAGGGTTGGAAATTTTTAACCAGTCTAGATACATGAGATGATTGTGTGTAGAAGAAATATTTGTTCTTTGCTGCAACCTTTTCGACCTGGTTCTAGTGGATAGGAGGTGATTGGGCTGAGGCTGTAGTGGTTGTAGTATCCTTTTGTTCCCCTTTTGAATAGATTGTGGAGAAGATGAATTTTGTAGTATGAGATACTACCTTGCGATACTGTTTAGGTGGGACAATAGTCGGAACTACCTCTGGTATTCTGTAGAGATGACCCCCCAAAGTAACAATGACACTACGGGGTCGAGACTCATAAATAGCATGGCACTTCCACATATATGGTTGGCCGAAGAGAACATCATAGACATCCAGTGGGGAAACATCATATAATACCTCATCCTTGAAGGGTTTGATGTCATATGAGAATCGACACTATTGGCTGACACGAAGATCTTGTCCTTGGCGAAGCCACCCAATGCTATATGGTTGCGGGTGTGGTGTTGTCAACAATCCCAACTGTTTGATGACCTCTACTAAGATGATTTTATTTTGGCTTCTTCTATCAACAATAAAATGCAATGGGCTCCCCTTCACCCACATCTGTGAATGAAAAAGGCGCTCGTTCTGGATCTATTGGTTCTTCTAGTTGAATTGTTGCAGTCGCGACAATAGCAGTGGGGTCTGCATCGATGATCTATCTTTTACCAATATTTTCAAAATTACATTTTGAATCAGGGTTCAAATCCTTGTCTTTGATATCGGCCAACAATGACTGTTTTGAGCAACATTCATCGGTGTTGTGCAAGGGGATTTTGTGGAAATTGTACCATTTTTCGGTGTCCTTCTTTGTCTTCCCGTGACCCTTCTTTTCCTATGGCTTGGACTGGTTTTTGAGAGACTGTTTGTTAGGGATATCTTTGTCATACTTTGGTTTTTGTGGATTTGTAGACCCAAACTACTGTTTTTTTTGGTGCTTAAATGTTTCCTCAATTTTAACAACATATCGATAGGCAGCACCGAGTGATGAGATGTCCAGAAAATCCATTTCAGTTTGGATGTATCTGTGTAGAGCCCCATAGTATTTCAGAACCAAATGGCATTCAGAGTCTTTGATACCCATCTTGGTGTGCAAGGTATGGAAGCTATTGGTGAACTCCGGAACTGATTGGCCCCTCTCTTGTTGCAGTGTGGTCCATCTCATGTACTGGTCCTCATAGTTGCCAACAGGGTAATATTGTTCCTTTACCGCATCCACAAAAAAATCCCAAGTGGGATAGGCCCCATATATTCCAGACTCCTCTGTGGAAATCTGCTCCTAGTAAGTTTCCCACCAATGTTTGACATGGGGGAGAGCCTTAAGGAGTGCGAAGGTGATCATTTCCTTGTTAAAAAAATTATGAACAGAGAAATAACCTTCTAGCAGATTTAACCATTTATCTAGTGCATCTGCATCTATTTGACCTTCAAATATGGGAGTATCAAAATTAGCCTGTACTTTGAAAGGTGAGGTTCCTCCAAAGTGGTCTCTTGATGAAGATGTGCCTGATGTTATCGGGAGGCATTGAAGGATGTGGGAAAAATTCTCCATCATTTCGTCCCTCTGTCGCGTGAGAGCTTGCTCAAGCAACAAATTGATAGGATCATCTGCTCCATCGTTTTTATTTTCTTCCACCATTGAGGGTTTCTTGGGTGTGCGAGAGCTATTGTCCTCAAGAGAGACAAGATCAAGACCCAACTTTCTATACTTAGACCTCTTTGGGGACATGCATTGAAAATGATCAAGAGCAGCCTACTTTGATACCACTGATCCAAATTATTTTCGGCACGAAATGAGAGCAGAGATATATCACATAAATATTTAGAGATATTGCAAGAGAGACAAAAATATAACAGAGATATAGCGGAAATAAAATAAGAGTCTTATATATACAGTAATACATGATTTCTATTAACGAAATAAATGTATAGACATTGTAAAATACAGAGTGAAAGACTCACTAGAATGGTGGTAGCTTATCTCTGAGAAGAGATGTGACGGATACTCACATCCATGAGAAGATGATTGTTACAATGAGGCTCTAAGTTCCTTTTTAAAAAAAGTAAAATCCAAAACCCTAACCTTTGAAGATGAAAAGACAAAAGGTTTGTGGGCCCCAATGGGGGTAGTTGATACGTCAACTTCCCAGGGGTGTAACTTTTGCATAAAATATGTGTTTGGGGCGCTCAATAGCTCGTTGGAAAGATCTATCCGAGAAATACAACTTTTGGGTGATAAAAATTGATCTATAATTCATGTTGATCCCATTTTTCTCAAAAAACATCGTTTAGGACCTCAAAATGGCCCCAGAAGTTAAAAATTGCTAAAAATAGTAAATTACCAAAATTGCCAGAAACATGTTTTCAACAAGTTGGAGAAGGTGGGTGGCCACCAATATCCACCTGGATCACCATAAGAGCCATTTTATCTTCTGAACCAGAATATCCTGACTGGGAGGTTGCGCAGCCCTAAGGAGAGATAGGGGGTCTACATCAAGTGGTATCAGAGCCTCAGTTTTTCATCTGTAGACTTCACGAGAAGGAGGAAAAGAAGGAGACAGAGAAATCAGAGATGTACTTTGTGTGTGACAAGAAGTCAAAATAATGCCTCCAAGAAGACGAGAACTGCCTTTAGCCAACCGTGTTGTAGAGGGGGAGATGTGAGAGATTCGCGCCCAATTGGAAAAAATTGAAGTAGCACAGAGAAGAGCACCTGACATTGGGGATGTTAGTGATGAAGAAAGTGAAGAGGTTGAGGTTGAAGAAGTTGTAGGAGAGGATGCTGCAAAAGAACGTTTTTTGAGAGAAGTTTCCAGACTGGGAGGTAGAGCTAAGATAGAGGTCCCCATGTATGAGGGAAATCTAGATGTTGAAGAACTATTGTACTGGATAAGTTCCATGGAAAAACACTTCGACTATGAAGATTTTGGTCATGAGAAGAAGGTGAAGTAGGTAGTCACCAGACTAAAAGGGCATGCAGCACTGTGATGAGACAAACTGCAGGCTGAGAGGAGAAGTAAAGGAAAACAAAGGATTAAAAGATGCGACATGATGATAGCCAAAATGAAGGCTAAGTTCATACCCAAAGATTACTATATCAATCTATTCAGGAAGATACAGAACCTGAGATAGAAAGGAATGACAGTCAAGGAGTACACCAAGGATTTCTACCAGTTGAACATCAAAACTGGACAATGGGAGAGAGATGAAGAGAAAGTTGCCATATATATAAATGGCTTGAGATATGAGATATAGGATGAGCTCATCATGGTCTCAGTCAGGACTATGGAAGATGCTTATCAGTTTGCGCTGAAGGAAGAGGAGAAGCTGGCTAGAAAATAGAACCAACGAGGAAGAGGTAAAAGCTTGGTCCCAAGCAAAAGAAAGGGATTTACCCGTGACATAGCACATCAGTCTAAGAACGAGGTTGAGAAACCACACAATCACTCGGAATGAGGAGGAAGTTCACGAGGGAGACAGGGTGGTGGAAGAAACTCTTCTAGAGGAAGAGGTAGAGGAGGAGTAAGATGTTATGCCTATGGAAAAATAGGACATATGTCTTGGGAATGTCCTAAGAAGAAGAAGGAAGGAGGAGAAGCTCACATTTCAGAAGAGCAATGAAGAAATGTTGAGGCAGAAGGAGCAGAGGATGGATCATCCCTAATGTTGAGAAAAATTCTCTTAAAACCATAGGCAAAAATTGAAAAGCCAGTGCAGAGAAACAGTCGCTTCGGGATAGCTTGCAAGACTAAGGATAAAGTATGTAAGGTGATCATTGATAGTGGGATTACTGACAACCTTGTATCCACAGAGATAGTGGAGAAATTGGAGATGAAGACAACTGCACATCCAAGGCCATACAAAGTCTCATTGCTGCAAAAAGGACACCAGGTAACGATCACTAAACAATGCCTGGTTGAAATTAAAATAGGAGGATATAAAGATGAAATCCTATGTGATGTAATTCCCATGGACATATGCCACATTTTGTTGGGAAGACCATGGAAGTTTGATAGAAATGTCATTCATGTTGGAAGGAAGAATACATATACATTCGAGAAGAATTGTAGGACGCATATGTTGTTGCCAATGGAGGAGAAGAGAGTGAAAGAGGAAGCCAACACAAGAATACTTCTCATGAGTGGGAAGGAACTCCTGAAAGAATTCAAGGAAGAATAGGAGATGCATTTCACTATGGTGAGGAATCCCAGAGTCATTCTTACGAGTATGTCAATGGATGATTTTCCTGAAGAAGTTTAGGAGTTGCTAGATAATTTTGTTGATATAGTGGTGGATGAGCTGCCAAACTCATTTCCACCCATCAGGAGTATCAGTCATCATATCGACTTGATACCAGGAGAAAGGCTTCCAAACAAGGATGCATATAGATTAACACCTCGAGAAAATGAGGAGGTGAAGAACCAAGTCCAAGAATTGTTGGATAAAGGTTTAGTCAGAGAAAGCTTGAGCCCATGCACAGTACCAACTGTGTTAAGCCCAAAGAAAGATGGAGGATGGAGAATGTGCATAGACTCGAGAGCCATCAACAAGATCACCATCAGGTACAGATTTCCTTTCCCAAGAATGGATGATTTAATGGATTTCTTAAGTGGAGCAAATTTCTTTTCTAAGATAGATCTGAAAAGTGGGTATCACCAGATCAGGATGAGAGAACATGATGAGTGGAAAACAACCTTCAAGATGAATGAAGGTCTGTATGAGTGGCTGGTTATGCCATTTGGCTTAAAAAATGCCTTGAGCACTTTTACGAGGTTGATGAATGAAATTCTGAAAGATTTCATTGGCAAGCTTGTGGTTGTATATCTGGACGATATATTGATCTTTAGCAGGACTAAAGAGGAGCATTTGAGGCACCTAAAGCTAGTAATGAGGCACCTAAAGTAGGAGAAGTTGCTGATCAATTTGAAGAAGTCCTCATTTATGAAGACATAACTCATTTATTTGGGTTTCATCATCTCTTCGAATGAACTGAAGATGGATCTAGAGAAGGTGAAAGCAATCAGAGAATGGTCGTCACCAAGAAGCATGTTCGAGGTAAGGAGCTTTCATGGTTTAGCAAGTTTTTATAGAAAGTTCATTAGAGACTTTGGTGGGATTTGTGCAGCCATGATGGATACAGTAAAGAAGTGGCACAATTCTTTTAAATGGATAGAGGAGGCCGAAAAGAGCTTCAATATACTGAAGGAGAAGATAACAGAATGACCAATTCTGGTCTTACCGAATTTTGAGAAGACATTTCAGGTCAAATGTGACGCAAGTGGAGTTACAATAGGAGCAGTTCCGAGTTAGGACAATTGACCTGTTGCCTATTTCAGCAAGAAGCTTAATGATACTAAGAAGAAATACTCCACATATGATAAGGAGTTTTATGCCATAATTCAAGCATTGAAGAAATGGAGGCATTGTCTTGTCCTGCAAGAGTTTTTCTTGTATAGCGATAACCAAGCTTTACAATTCATAACCCAACAAGAAAAAATGAATCAAAGGCATGCAAAATGGGTTGAATTTTTTCAAAATTTTACTTTTTTCATAAAACATATTGTTGGGAATGCTAAAAAGGTTTCTGATGCGTTAAGCAGGAGATGTTTGATCATGCAAGAATTCCAGGTGGAAACATTGGGGTTTGAACACCTTAAGGATATGTATTGTGATGATATGAATTTCAAGGAGGCCTACGAAGCATGTACAAGCCCTGTACTGAGAGATAGAAGTTAGTGGACAAAGTATATGGTTCAGGAAGGATTGTTGTTCAGATGAAATCAATTGTGCATACCAAGATTCTCAATGAGGGACAATCTTCTGAAGGAGAAGCATAGTGGAGGAATTGTTGGACATTTCGGCCATGATAAAATGTTTGCACAATTGAATAGTTCATACTATTGGCTAGGTATGAGAACAGAGGTGATAAAATTTTTGAACAGATGTAGGATCTGTTAACATGCAAAGGGGAAAAAACAAAACACTAGATTGTATCAACCATTGCCAATACCAGAGAGGCCTTGGGATAAAATAAGCATGGATTTTGTGTTGCGATTGACAAGAACACAAAGGGGATTCGATTCCATATTTGTGGTGGTGGATAGGTTCTCAAAGATGGCACATTTCATCCCATGCCAGAAGACCAGTGATGGAACACATGTTGCAAATATGTTTTTTAGAGAAGTTGTGAGACTCCACGGTCTACCTAGGAGCATTGTCTCAAACAGAGACACAAAATTTGTTGGTCACTTTTGGAGGACGTTTTGGAAGAAGATGGGGACAGATTTGTCCTTCATCTCATCTTATCATCCTCAGACAGATGGGCAGACTGAGGTGGTAAATAGAAGTTTGGGAAACTTATCGAGAAGTCTGGTTACTGAACACCATAGCCAGTGGGATCGGATTCTGCCACAAGCAAAATTTCCATACAATGACTCACCAAACAAAAGCACTGGAAGGAGCCCATTCCAAATACTCTATGGAATGAAACCCAAGAGAGTGTATGAGTTAAGGGACTTGGAATAGGGTGAGATTAGGAGCACTGGAGTAGAGGATTTTGCTACGGAGATGCAGAAACTCCATAGTCAGTTCAAAGAACAATTACAGAGTTCTAACTAGAAGTACAAGCACAGAGTTGATCAACATCACAGGGAACTTCAATTCGAAGTGGGAGATCAGGTTTTAATACATCTCAGGAAGGAAAGGTTCCCTAGGGGAACATATAACAAACTAAAGATGAATAAGAGAGGACCCTGTAAGATCTTGAGGAAGTTTGATGAAAACACCTATGAGATTGAGCTGCCAGATGGTGTGGGTATTTTGCCCATATCCAATGTTTCAAACCTATACCCTTACAAGAAAGATGACACAAAAGGGTCAAAAGATAAAGGAAATATTCAGTGGGAGAAATAGATACCTGTGGTAGAAAAGCCGGAGATGGATAAAATTTTTGATCAAAGGATTGGCAAGAAGACTAGGAGGAAAACATTTTTTGAGTATCTGGTCAAATGGAAGGGACACCCAATCGAAGATGCCAGTTGGGAAACCGAAGCTACTATCAAGAAGCAAGGAAAATCAATAGAGGATCTCATGGACATGAGTCCATGAATTTTTGTCAACGGGAGTACTTGATGTAGGCCTCGTATCTCTCCTCAGGGCTGTGCAACCTCCTGATCAGGATCTTCTGGTTTGGAAGCCAAAATGGCTCTTCTAGATCCAAACCGGAACCCTTCGAATGACCACACAGATCCTCCATAAATTCTTAGTTGGATTTTCCAAGTGCCAAGCATGATCTCCCACAACACATGACCAAGAGTCATGACCTTGTGCTAAGCCAAAAAGGATGCTTATCGGGGACCAAGACTTCACAAGGAAAGCGCACCATCCCTTTGTCCTTCAAACCCCTAGTTGTTGAAATGTCAAAATGTTCCAACACCTGTTCCTTCAGGTTTTTGCGTTTCGTGAAATCAGAATGCAAGGGATTTCTCTGCTCTTTGGAATTCCCAGTTTTCGAAATACCAAACCACCGAAAAGTCTTGGCGTTCACTCTTTCGAGGTTTCATGATTCAGGGAATTGCGATGCAAGGGTCTCGCTCCTCTGTATTTCAAACCCTCGGTTGTCGAAATACCAAACCATAAAAAATTCTTGGCGTTCACTCTTTCAAGGTTTCGCGATTTAGGGAATCGTGATGCAAGGGTCTCGCTCCTTAGTCTTTCAAACCCCTAGTTTCTGAAATACCGAACCACCGAAAATTCCTAGCATTCACTATTTTGGGGTTTTGCAATTCAGGGAATCATGATGCAAGGGTCTCTCTCCTCTGTCTTTTGAACCCCCGGTTGCCGAAATGCCAGAAGCTCAAGGCTCTTGATCAGTGACTCACAACAACCTCTGGATCTACGGTTAGATCTCTTCCCCATCACTGACCTCCTCGCAACTCCACTTGATCCAACTATTTGCGGTATTTTGCGACTCTCCTCGAGAGTTCCCCACCATTCGTTCAGATCTTCGAGACCTCCTCTCCTGGATCTACACAGTGTCAAAGTCTATGCTTCTACCTCAAATCGGATGGTCCATAAGATTCTCCACCGCGATCCAATGCTCGACGACATTCTTCCTCCTAATATTTTACTCACTTCAGACTTAGAAGATTTTCTAAGTCTTCAAAGACTCAGTCTTTGTTCCTTCCAGGGAATGCATTCTCGGATCTTGATAACACTTTCCGAAGAATTATCCCTCTTGAGCTTCGCCTTGTGTAGGCCTCGAATTGTCATGCACTCCTTGCGTCTAAGTGATTCTGATAGCTCAGATCCAAGGGGTTTCTCATAGAGAGATTCCTCCTGGTCTCTCGATGTTCTCTCCTTGCTCGATGCACACCTTGCAGAGCTTCAATGAAGAGAAACAATTGAAACTGAAAAGAAACTCACAGTTTCATATACTTTCTCATGTAAAAAAAAATGACAGGGAAATGCACACAGTCTACACACCATACATTTGGATCAATTTTCCATTTTGTTATATTCACAAGTGCCCAATGGTTACAGAATACATTCAAAATTACAGTCACTCAATACACTGAGATTTTCTACTAACTCCCAGTTTATTTTCTCTTACAGCTAATTTCTCTTTGTATTCCATCCCCCTCTCTAACTGTGTGTCCAAACTTCTACATAACTCAAAAATGTTTCTAGGGTTTTCCCTGGCTACTTCCCTACACTAAAATTCATCCTATGCTATCTTAGTCTAGTCGCATTCTAGAGACAAAGTGGAAATTCCTGCTCTATTTACAATTTCAAAACTTTGCCTCAAAGGGTAAAGTTCAGCGTCGGTTCCAATGTGCCTCCAAAGGTGAATTTTCGACGTTGAGTGGAGGCGGATTCTGAAATCAGTTGCAACTGCCCACGCAAAAGTTCTAGAAGAAATCTCACATATTGAGTGGTCCCGCCTCTGCACGCTTGCCAACGATGATCCTGCATCAAGTGGTTAAACTGTTTCCTAAAGGAACTTGCTCTAATACCAATTGTTGGATTACTAAGAAGGGGGGTGAATTAATAATAGAGAAATTTAATCCTTTTTCTCCATAAAATGCAAGTGTTATATTAATCTAGAATTATCATCCAATAGTTGTTGAGTAAATAAACAATGAACAAATGATAAATCACACAGATACACATTACACTAGTGTTTTACATGGAAACCCAAAGAAGGAGAAAACCACAAAATCCTTTTTCTTATATGTCTTTAAGAATTACATTCATTGGAAGCACCAACTTCTTTTTTTTTCTAGCTGCAACTGGAAGGAGGCTCCAACCTCCTAGTATCTCAGGCTACAAACTGAAGGAAGCTCCAACTCCCCAATTCTCTGGCTACAACCAGAAGGAGGCTACAGACCCCTAGTTTCTCAAGCTACAACTTGAGGGAAGCTCCAACTCCCTAATTCTATAGACACAACCAGAAGGAGGTTACAACCCCTTATGTTTTATGACTACAATTGAAATGTGGTTAAAACCACATGTCCTTTCCTCATCCAACTGCTCTGACGTAGAAGTAGAATAATGGAACCATTGTCACACTATCACTGTGATATATTGTTGTAAACCTGTACCAATCAACCTGTAATTAACTTGTAACAACCTGTACCAATAACATGTGCCAACATGTACCATACATCAACTTGTACCTCAACCTGTACCATAAACAAATGCTTCAACCATGCACCAAACCTGTACAAATAACCTATCACAATAACCTATCCAAACAACTTGTAATCAACCTGTACCATAAACAAGTGCATCAACCATGCATCAACATGTACCTCAACCTGTACCATTAAGGAGTGCATCAACCATGCAACAAATATGTACCAATCATGCATCAAATACACATAAACTATGACTCATCAAGATGTACCAACATCATCAACTATATACCTCATGCATGTGCAAACTCATCAACTACTCGTCTCAACTATGTACCCAACATGTACCTCAACCATATACGAAATACATATACTTATATAACCATCAAAAGTTCTCTAGCAATACATCATGCTATCCATAACCAAATACTATAAACCCTTATATCAAACCATGTGCCATAACATCACTTTTATGTAGCCTCAAGGATGTATCATTCATAAGCCAATCATATACCAATACCAATAACAAGTGTCTCTCACAATGCACCACAAGATATGCCAATAAATAAAACTACGTGCAATGACAATATACTTCAATAGATCTGCCTCAAAACCATTCTACAACAAACCCTAAAATTCCAAGAGGGCATCCAACAGATTTTCAAGGAAAACCCTCAACTATATTCATAAGTTCAACACTACACATATGAAAACCATACCTTTTTGTTCTTGTAGCATTATGCTACCACAATTTTTCTGCCGCACATTTTCTGCCATAGTTTTCATAACGCACTTTTCCTGCCACAGTTTTTCTGCCGACCTTTTCTTCCTGCGTTTTTCCTTCCACCCATTATCTGCCTCACTTCTCCTGCCCCACTTTTTCTGTCACACTTTTTCTTCCGCACTTTTCCTGCCATAATTTTGTTGTCGTAGTTTTCCTCCCGCAATTTTCTTGCCACACTTTTTTTGTCTCACTTTTCCTGCTGCAATTTTTATGTCACAGTTTTCTTGCTGTGATTTTTTTGCCGCACTTTTTTTGCCGCAGTTTTCTAGCTGCAATATTTCTGCCGCACTTTTCTCTATCATTAATACCTGCCCAAATAATCTTTCAAAAAATAGATATTGAATAGGTGATTAAATGAGATACCTTTGCCTCTTATTTATAATTTCATGTAGCTTCCTCAAAGGGTTACCTTCTAACCATATTAACCCACTTTCCTTATTTTAGGGCTAACCCACTTCTAACAACTTTTACACATAGCAATTTCTCCATTAACTTTCTTATTTAAATAATTTTTTTTGTATCCACTTTGACTTATAGTACATTCATCACTTCACTTTATTATTTACCTTCTAACCATCTTAAACCACTTTCCTTATTTTAGGGCTAACCCACTTTTGACCACTTGTCCACCTAGTAATTTCTCAATTAAATTTATTATTTGAATAATTTTTTTTGCATCCACTTTGACTCATAGTACACTCATCACTTCACTTTATTCTTTAAATAATTTATTCTTTGCAAACACTTTGACTACTTTGACCTTTTGCGGCTTCTAGATGACTCATGTAGGTTCTCCAACTTCACATGGCCATAACTCTCTAACCACAAGGAGTTATGTGACATTCCACATACCACCGAAAATGGCATGACATGTATTATCCATCTAGAATAGTTTTACCTCCAAATATATCAAAACTCATACCATTATCTATGAAACAAACTTGGGTACATTACTCAAACGTTTGTGCTACCAGAATTTTCTACCGGACTTTCTTCAAGGGTTGACATCAATGACAACCAACCCAATTAATCAACATGCATTGGCTGCACATTTGAATCCTGAGGGAACTCCCACTTATGCATTTTTAAATTAGATGGTAGGGTTTTTAATCTTGTTGCAACATGTCATTCCTTATACCCCTCGATGATTATTTTTTGGGTTCTAAATTGATGACCAATGGAAGGCATGTTTGATTCAAAAGGTGAAGGATTGAAGAAGTTACGAGCTTGTGTTCAGCAACACAAGTATTCCAATTGAGAATGAACACCTTAAGTAACCCATCACACAACGACATTAAATATCAACACACTGATGTTTTGGCGTGGTAAAACCCCAACGAGAAAACATCCACTGCCCTAGCCAATGTGGCCACTTGGAGTATTTTATTAATGCAAAAGAAAAAGATTACTTAGAGATTTTACAATAAATTTGATCACAAATGATCATCGGAAAATGACTCTACATTCTCTTTAAATAGATATCATGGACCAATCGGGTGTTAAGTCACAGATCAATGTAGTTATCAAGATCAAGGAGAATTTGAACCATCATATCACTCTGTGTCGGGAGCATATTGTGACCATCAGATTTCCTAACTACAAGTTCATACTAATGCACACTAAAGAAACACACTTTTACCTAATGAGACACTATACCAAGTAGATATTAACTAACTCCTAAGTGTCTAAATATCCTAACATCGCCCCTTAAGAATAACTTGGGATATGATTGAAGGATTTACAATAGTGACATAATAGGATAAGGAATGTTAAGCCCTAAATAATGGCTCATTACCCCTTAATTGGGGCATATTACATTAGTAATGTTATTTTATTTATGTTGTCTTTAGTCCATTAGTTGTAATTATACCTCCTAGTCTCCTATATATACCAAGGAGACATTTTCATTTAGAATCATCTTGTAATTGTACATTTATGTGGGCATAAGGAGGTTCCCCCCTTGAAGAGGCTTATTATCTAAATTTCTCTCTTTTTCAAGGCGTTGAGTACTTATTCTGATTTTTTTCTATGCTATATTTTTATTTGGTTCTTAACATATGGTATCAGAGCTCAAGGTCTTGGGGTTTCGCTGCTACATTTGATACACCTTGGAATTTTCACTATAATTTTTTTCTACAATGTTTTAGAAGGAAATTCTTGGAGGATATTTAGTAGACCAACAAGGTACGTTGTGTTAAAATTTTAGCTACTAAGGAATTATACTTTCAGAGATACAACCTATGCAAGATAGGGTTCTGGAATCATCTTGAACTGAGTCATTACAGAATTTTCGCTATAATTTTTTTTCTGTAATGTTTCAGACCCTGAAATCTGGATGATATTCAAATAAAATAGTAAGGTAGTTGTGGTAAAACGTTAATATTTTGGGTCATATTACATTTGTATATACACCCTGTGGAAGATAAGGTATCTGACTAGTCCTATTGACTAGTCCCAAGAAGGTGTTCCAGGTAAAACAATCATAACTTCTTCCTAGAGTATCCAAATTGAGTGAGACTGGTTGCATTGGATAGTGGACAGTTTGTAGTATTTCTAGTATGATTTTTAGAATTTTATATGAATCATTTCACGTGGGGCACGCTATACAAGAGAGAACTCCTGGAAATTCCAAAAATCAATAAGTTGTGGGGAAGTTACCGTAAATTTCACTTGGCACATCCAATTTTGACCTGACCTGTGGCATTGCAACAAAGAAATATTAGAGAACTACAAAAAATAAAGTTTCATACCCAGAAGGGCCAAAACTTTGGAGATAAAGAATAAGAAAGATTGTCTAGCAGAACCACCTCAAAATCAAGGTTCAAAAGTGATACTTGGCCAACATGCCACCCAAAAAGGGAAATTCTACACCAAATAAGCTTCCAGACAATCCTACATGTACTATTGATGAAGGTGAAGAAATGCGTAGGGACATAAATGATTTACAAAAGAAGACAGTAAAAAAACATGAACTACAAGTGGTGATGGAGGGTTTAAAAGGGGAGATCATGGAAAAATTTAAAAATTTCCTAATAGAGAGGAAACCTAAAAGTGAAAATGTATCCCATGAAATTCATGATGAGAACATAAGGAAGGTGAATCAGGAATGAAGATCTCAAACTAGGGATCATTTTAAGGATGGAGATTTATTTTAAAATTTAGAAACCTTGGCGACAAATCCTTCATATGCCAACTATAAATGTTTGGCGATATTTTTGTAAAAATATTTAAATTTCTAAGGATTTTATATAGTTTTTATAAAATTTTGGCGATTTTTAAGGTAAAATAATTTTATCCTATAGAATTTTGGCAAATCATTTTTAAAATAGCGAATCTTGTTTTTGGAAAAACAATGGAAAATTAGCCCATGAGTGAAATTCAATCCCTAAAATCATCCATGACTCCAACTTTGGGTTGAAGACAAACCACGTTCCTAATATCGATATGAGGAAGTTTTATGGCAAGGACCCAATCATATGGATACTTCAGATGGAGCAATTATTTGATCTACATAATGTGCCACATACACAAAAAGGTACAAATTGCTTGTTTATATTTAGAACCCAATCAATTTGTATGGTATCTATGGCTTTGTTCTCGAAAATCACTCATCACTTGGACAATTTTCACGGAAGAAATGATATCACACTATGAGGATACAAGGATTAATACCTTCTTTAGCCAATTGATAAATCTCAAGAAAAAGGGTATAGTTACAGAGCACATAGAGAACTTCCAAAGATTGAATATAAAGGTAACAGATATTCCAGATGAGCACTTTATTGATGTATTCATATGAACTTTAAAGGATAACATTCAACATGAGGTTTTCCTTTGGGAACCCAAATCATTGGAGAATGCATTTAGGGTGGCAAGAAATGTTGAAATTAAAAATATGTCTATGGCTACTAGAAGGACCAATCGTAATAGCTATAGAGAGAATAATGTTCCTTCTTCTAAAACACCCCAACCTACAAGGTTGACACCTCAACAATTGGAGGAAAGAAAAGAAAAATGTTTATGCTTTAATTGTGACAGTAAGTATAGTAAGGAACATAAATGTGATGAGAATAAATTATTCTACATAGATTGTGAAGAGGAAGAAGAATAAGAACAAAAACAAGAACCATCTCAAGATGAAAATGTAGAAACAATTTCGTCTGAAGAGTTGACTCCCATGATATCATGTAATGCAATGGATGGATTTAACACTCCTAAAACCCTCAATATCGAAGGATATATCAAAAAGAAAAAGGTAATAGTCCTAATTGATTCCAACAGTACTCATAATTTCATTCACTATAAATTAGCTAAAGCTCTCAACTGCTTTGTATATCCAGCACTAGAGTTTCAAGTAATGATTGAAGATGGAGAAGCCATCAATTGCTCAGGAAAATGAAATAAGATCAATCTTACTATGGGGGAATATGTAATGAATAGTCCAATGATTTCAAAATCCAGGGGCCAGGGGTAATGATTCCTTGTGGAAGGCCCCTGGATTTTGAAATTCGACTACTCAAGGGAAAGGACTTACACAAACCCATTTATGAGAAGGAAATGATGGAAATATTACATGCATTGAGGAAATGACATCCTTACCTAATAGGTAGGCACTTCAAGGTCAAAACAGATCATGATAGTCTTAAATACTTCTTGGAACAAATACTATCTTCAGAAGAACAACAAAAATGGGTAACC
>JZKD02S1672656.1:1230032-1246136 GCA_000966675.3 Picea glauca
TCATTTGGAATCATCTTGTAATTGTACATTTATGTGGGCATAAGGAGGTTTCCCCCTCGAAGAGGCTTATTATCTGAATTTCTCTCTTTTTCAAGGCATTGAGTACTTATTCTGATTTTTTTCTATGCTATAGTGATATTTGGTTCTTAACAAGGAAGGAAGAATTAGAGCCTATCCCCCCTTGATGACAACTTCCTGAACTCCTAACATAGATTGAAGATTGGAAAACTTCGCTTCTGTAAAAGACCTTGTGAAAATATTTACAACTTGATATTTTGTAGGGTAAAAGAGTACTTCAATAACTTGATCATGAATGAGATTTCAGATTAAGTGCATGTGTAGATTGATGTGTTTCCTTTGCTTATGTTGAACTTGGTTTTTGTAGAGCTTGATGGCACTCTGATTGTCACACCAAAGACTATTTATATGATGCTATTAGAATCAAAGATCTGAAAGGATATCTTGAAGCCACAAGGCTTCCCAACTTGCATTTACCATTGCTTGGTATGTTGCTTCCACTGAAGAAAGTGAAGCAGCTTACTTTTTCTTATAGGCCCAAGTGACGGATCGTGAATCAAGGATGAAAACATAACCTGTAGTAGAATTTCGATCATCAGGGTCATCGACCCAATCTAAATCAGTGAAACCAACCAATAAAGGAGTCTCCCATGAACTGTAATGTATCTTGAACTAAAATGTACCCCAAACATATTGAATTATAATTTTATATTATTCCAATGACTTTCATGGGGTGTTTTCTTATACCTAGAAACAATACCAACAACAAAATAAAATATTAGTATGGGTATGATTCAAGTATAAGAGGCTACCAACTAACTTATGGTACAAAGTGGCATCAACGTTGGGAGAAGTATAAGTGGAAGCAAGATTGACTGAAGACTAGAAAGGAGAAGAGGTTGGTTTACAATCTTCCATGTGGAAGTGAAGAAGAAGGTCACAAGCATACTTAGACTAGGAAATAAAAATTCCTTCATTGGTTTGCAAAACTTGAAGGTCAAGGAAATAGTGCAAAAAACCTAACTCTGTCATTTCAAATTTATTCGTAAGGCTAGTTTTCACATGGCTTAAAATTTTTGAGTCACTACTAGTAAGGATAAGGTCATAAACATAAAGAAAAATGATTATGAGATGGCTTCCTAAATTCTTGGTATAGACATTAGGATTAGAATGGCATCTAAAAAATATCTTGTCAATAAGAATTTTTTCCATTTTCGCATACCAAGCTTAGGGACCTTGCTTAACACCATACATAGATTTATTAAGGATACAAACAAGGATAGATTCAATATGAACATAGCCAACAGTTTGTTCCATGTAGATTTATTCTTGCAAACCCCCTTGAAAGAAGGCATATTTAACATCCATTTGATGGAACTCCCATTTATGTGAGGCAACAAGTGAAAGAACAAGGCAGATGGAATTCGTTTTTTCTATAGGGGATAAAATTTCATTATAGTCCATTCCTTCAACTTTGGAAAATCCTTTGGAAACTAACCGAGTCTTGTGTCTTTCAACACTTCCCTCTGATGCATACTTAGTTTTGTAGACCCATTTACCTCTGACAATGTTTCTTCTTTTTAGAAGAGGTACAATATCCCAAGTATCATTTTCCATTAAATAATGATAGTATTCATTCATTGTTGCATCCCAATATGGATGACCTAAATATTATGAAAATGTCTCTGGATCATGAGTGTATGAAACTTGAGCCAAAAGAGAAGAGCCTCGCTAGAACTGTGAACATGTCCAACATTGATCTGAAGGATCACAGAAAATATCATTGGTCACTTCTAGTGTTGAACGGACCTGTTATCGCTCCAAGAGTCACTCCCCGACTGCAAACGGGAGTAAGCCTGGTAAAATTAAATTTGTTTTGAGTGGGTTAAAAGTCGAGAGTCAAAACAAGACTGCAAAGAATGGAAAAGGTAACAGAGGTCATTGTAGATCAGTCCTGGACCATTGGGCTATGGAGTCATAAGTATCCTTCTCAATGAAGGAATTTCAACTGCCTATCAGACAAAGGATGTTTAATGGTGAAGGGAAGAAATAAAGGTTTAACAAAAAGATGAAAATTTACTAAGAAAAGATCCTCTCTACAAAGAAAATAAGATGTGTCTGAATAATAAACAATGAAACATGGGAAAGATGAAAACATATCCTCTACCACCTCAGGAATCCATAAATCAAATATGCTACATCCAGACAAGAATAAAAAAAAAAAAAAAATCGAGTGATAAAAGATGAAACATGCGAAAGATGACAACAGATCCTCTATCGCCTCAGGGATCCATAAATCAAAGATGCTACATCTAGATAAGAAGAGAAACATAATGTGTCAGAGTGATAAATGATGAAACATGGGAAATATGACAACATATCCTCTACCACCTTAGGAATCCATAAATCAAAGATGTTATATCAATAAAAGAAGAAAAACAAAAATGAAACTTAGAAGACAGTCTAATAAAAACAACTCAAAGTAATCTTCAATAACATAATATTTTACAATCCATGCCCCTCAGGCTTAAAAAATGAAAAATATAGTGCCCTTCTCCTAAAACTCTCTTGACTCTCCAGCCTCTAAACGCCCCTTTTTTCCTCATTCATCTGATGTATTTATGCTCAAAACAATACACTGCAACTAGGAGTGCGATTTGGCCTTCCTATCCACGACTCTTCCATATGTGCATCCTTCTATCAAAATGTCTATGTTTCCCTCTGTCATATGCAAACTCAAATTAGTATGGGCATGAAAGAAGAAACCGTCCATCGTGGTACCTTGGGATGATAGTTTTGTATCCTGAACCATGGCTTCCATGCTTCCTATTTATGGATTGAGCTCAGGTTTCAGCTACCAGTCCTTCTTCATTAACGAAATCCTCCTCGGGATCGAAGCATGTTTGGATGACTAGAGGGAGACCACATTTTGCTTTTGGATACGACATTATACGCACACATGATTTTTTGGATGTCGAAATCGGTTTGGACCCACACTACTTTGGGGTCTGAAATGCCCCGGTGTGGATTTCGGGACACCTTTGGATTTTAATGCTCGTGAATCTTGTGGTGCCGAAATGATTGGTTGTCATTGATCCGATCACAACCTGTGAGCTTGGCATAGTGGCTATTTTAGTGCCCCCTCCAAATATTTATCCACTTGCCAACTATAATGTCCTTCAAACCATGCTTAGAGATGGCGCTAATTTTGGCGCTGAACATGAACACTTTCCGGATGATGATTTCCCAAATCTGATGTGGTGGCCTAAAATAAAATCCATGTGGACATCATCTAGAGGGACAGATGGAAAAAGACATGAAACTCTAAGAGAAATCACTCTAGAGGAAATCTAGAGGGGATGTTCAGAAACTCCTGAAGCCTGAACTCTTGAAGTAAATCATGATCATCCACTAGAGGAGGACATGTGGCACTTGATATTTAACTCTGTGGATTTTGTTTGGCGCTAAATGTAACACCTTGTTTCCCCTAGTCTGTAAAAATAATTATATTGGCCAAGAACTATGGAAAACTCAAAGATGTGAATGTTTGATTTGATGGACATTTGTATAAAAGGTCGATGAATGTAAATTATGTTATGAATATGTGTTGCATGACTGCTGGGGAGGGTATGTGATAAAAGAGACCATGATGGCTAATGAGAGGTGGAGGAAGGGACCTGAAATGGTTGTGATAACTTCCACTGAACCAATTCCATACTAGTTTTTACTTGCTCAAAGACCAAAGCAACTCTCTGACCCTGGAATAAATTACCCGTCAGGATGGTAGGCGGGGAGGCTCCTCAAGAGTTAATGAGGGGATGGGGGTGAACCACCCATCCATAGAAGCTCTCAGACCTGACCACCAACGGGGGAATTCATGCCACATGCAATCTTCCAGAAAAGGAAAGAAAGGAAGTGTGGGGGAGAGAGGAGAAAAAGAACACACAATAGGGATTGTGAAAGAGAACCAGAGGAACTTTGGAAATACAAGGAGTTCTGAACAGAGGATAAGGAGAGTAACCTTCATCCTTGACTTCCATTGAGATGGAAGTAGGAGATTGAATCTCAAGAATCGTGGTCTATCTCGGGGGTGGCTAGTGGTAAATCCGTTTGAAGTCACTTAGCCTATGGTTGGGTGGAAACAAACACCCCTCCCAGCAGTTGTGTCACACCTGGTGTTTTTGATAAGTGTTTATGTATTTTATTTTGAATTGAATATCCTATATGGATGCTCATGTTTATACGCTCATAAATGGTTTCTGTATAGAAGTGTTTGCCTTGTGTTTTGATTGGGAATAATGGATGCATGTTTATACTTATATGACCATAATCGGTTTATGTATAGAATGAATAAGTTCAGAATATGAGTTAGTTCCCTTGATAATTGTTCCATCTACTTCACTCACACTCTAAACTGGTTTAATTTCCTGAAGAAACCTTCCTCCGGGGAGTTTCCTCACATTTCATAGTCAGAGTGAGTTCCTTGAAAAGACTACCTATATAGTAAACACACTAGTTTAATTTACCCCGGTCACATAATTCATAGCTTGGTGAATTAGGAAGGCATCTTAGTCAGGTCACCAAGCCTAGGGATAATTACCCAAGAATCATTTGAAGGTCCAGATGACCTGGATCTGGAAACCTTGTACAAGAAAGAGTAGTCCTCTCAGGTTTCGAATTCGTGGGAGTTCGAAGCCCCAAGAGGTTGAATCTCGTGAATCAAGCTCAGAAACGATAGTGAGCCCAAATATTGAAAGAGAATACCCCATCGTTTGGTAGACAAACAGTCAGAATCCTTTTGGAAATACCCTATATTTGTGAAGACCGATGGATCTAGAGGAGGAGTGCAGGAGTTAACACTTCGACCCCTTCAACCTTCGCAAGTAGCGATGGGATCCAGGACCGCATATCCAAGGATCTTTCAAAGATCTATTGAGCCGTTAGATATGGATTCATGGATCAACATCCATTGATCTCGAGGTAAGGGGTGCATGGTTTACATTTTTCGTCATTTCGTAGACCGGGAAACATAAGAGGGAGAGTCTTTCGACCCCCAGGGACGTGAAACTATGAAAACATGCTAGTTGTTGGATTTGGAGCGCAGTGGAATGAGAGATGTTGGATCAAGGATACGTTCACGGGGTTTAGTCCCTACGAGGTGCTCATAAGATCAGATCTGGATCGTTAGATCAGGGGAGGCTCATAGACGTTGATCTCATACATAAATTCCCATATCGGGACTTCAGGGATTGAAATTTCAAAAGGTAAGGAAACTCTTTGCTATGGATTTTCGTGAATCATGAAATCCCAAAGAGTGAAAGGAGTAGGACCCAATCCTTGGAGGAGGGTCATATGGCCCCATAGATTTGAGGGCTAATAGCCATTGGGCCCCAAATGGGTTTCAGGGTTTTGAGACTCAAGAGGTAGACCAACGGAAGACCAACGACAGACAAAGAGAAGTCGAAGGCCACCTGGGATACGAAAATGTGGTATTTTAAGTGTCCACATTGGGAGGAGAACCTCGAGAAAGGTCCACCCTAGAGATAAGGGACAAGCATTGGATGATTCCTATGGAAAGGAAACTGGCAACTCGGAGGGATCTTCTAGTAGAAGAACTAGTTCTTATTCCCAAAGAAAATGAAAGAAGTGAAATCATTCCAAAAATCATAATCTTGAAGAATTCAAGAAGGCCAAACCACCCTATTTTGACAGAAAAATAAAAAAGGGAGAGGAAGCGGAGACCTGGCTAATTGGACTAAAGAAGTATTTCAAAGTCCATGACTTCTCGGAAAATTTGAAGGCTTGAGTAGCCACTTTCAACTTGAATGGGAAGGCTTCCATTTGGTGGGAAAACCTTAAGAATTTAAAAGGGATTCATGAAGAAGAGTTGTCTTGGGAATGGTTTGAGAAATACTTCAGGAAGAAGTATCTGTTGGAAAAGTATTTCGATGAAAAGACTAAATAATTCTATGAACTCAAGCTGGGGCAATGCACCATAGAGGAATATGTCAGCAGATTCCTTGAGTTTTTGAGGTACGTACCCCATATAAAAGCAAAAAAGACAAATGTGCAATGATTCATCAGTGGAATACCTAAGGACTATCAGAATAGGATTGAGTTTGACGATCCAAAGATCCTAGAAGACACTATTTGAAAGGAAAGATATTGTTATGAATAGCTTGGGCATCAGACATAACCTCGTGAAGGCTAGAAGCAGAAGAATAGTTTGAGATTCCAAAAAAAGGGGTTTAAATCCCCAAGATTTAAAAACTATAAAAAGGACTCAAGGATGAGCTTCCCAACCCGAAGTGTACACCAGTAGAATTTCCCCTCCCAAAGTGGAAATAAACATTTTGGATTTACCCCAGGAAAGATTGATAACCTGAAGAAAGAACCCTTGAAATGTTGGGGTTGTGGAGAAGAACATCTACTGAGGGATTTCCTGCACTGACAACAGAACATTCAGAGAATTTACAATGTTCAAGAAGCTACCACCATCAATGACGTGGCTAGGAGTATGCCAAAAATTTATGCATCCATGGATAATAAACAAGTTGACCACCAAGCTTCAGTGGTGAAGATGGAAGGTATGATCACCAACCATCTAGTGTCTATTCTAATTGACCCTGGTTCAAATTTGAGTTATATAGCTCCTAAGGCTATTAATAAGTGTAAATTGCAACCACATAAACACGCCAAGACATGGTTGGTACAATTAGCCACCAGCACCAAAAGAAAGGTAACGGAGGTCATACCATCTTGCCAATTCACTATGGGTGAATTCCCCACCCAAGCAACCCTTAACATACTACCCCTAAGATCGTATGACCTGTTGATTGGTATGGATTGGATAGCCACATATAAATCCAGATTGGATTGTTACCATAAAACCTTAGAATGTGTAAGTGAAGAAGGATGAAGGATGACCCTTCAAGGGATCCAAAAACCTGTCTCGATGAGGTGAATATCAACCCTTCAAATGAGAAAGTATTGCAGAAAGGGATGTCCACTATATGCGATACAGGTGTTGGAATCAGTTGAAGATGACAAACCAAGCCTCGAAGACCACCCCACACTAAGAGAATATAGTGATGTGTTTTTGAAAGAGGTACTGGGTGTACCTCTAAGAAGCGACATTGACTTCTCGATAGAACTTGCACCAGGAGTAGTGCCAGTGTCTAGGACACCCTATAGAATAAGCACACCTGAGCTAGTTGAGCTTAAACTACAACTAAAAGAAATGATGGACAAAGGATATATCCGACCCAGCGTGTCCCCATGGGAAGCACTAGCTCTATTTGTGAAGAATAAAGATGGTACCCTCCGACTGTGCATAGATTATAGACAACTCAATAAGGTAACCATAAAGAACAAGTACCCCTTACCCCAGATTGATGACCTATTTGATCAATTGGGAGGTGCTTCCATATTCTCTCAGATTGACTTGAGATCTGGATACCGTCAAGTCTAAATCAAGAGTGAAGACATCTACAAAACCACTTTCAGGACGAGATATGGTCACTACGAGTTTGTGGTAGTACCATTTGGATTAACCAATTCCCCTGCCACTTTTATGTGCTTGATGAACAATGTGCTCAGCAAATTCCTAAACAAATTTGTACTGGTTTTTATTGACGATATATTAATTTACTCTAAGAATAGATAGGAACATGAGGAACATCTTAGACTTGTGCTTCAAGTGCTAAAAGAACATCAGTTATATGCCAAATTTAGCAAGTGCGACTTTTTCCAGAATAAAATACACTACTTGGGTCATGTCATATCTAAAGAAGGAGTAGTAGTAGACCTTGACAAAATCAGGTCTATCATGGAGTGGCCTACCCCAAAGGACGTTTCAAATATCAAATCCTTTATGGGCTTAGCAGGATACTATAGGAGGTTTATAAAAGGATTCTCCAAGATTGGTTGTCCAATCACTGCCCTCCAAAAGAAGGGAGTTAAATTCCTTTGGACCCCAAAATGTGAAGAAAGGTTTTATTCCCTAAAACATCTACTGACCCACACACCCATGTTGAATATTGTCGATCCCAAAGATGAATTCCTAGTGTGCATAGATGCCTACAAGGAAGGGCTAGGAGGAGTCCTTATGCAAGGAGGAAGTGTAGTCTATTATGAATCCTGAAAATTGAATGAGAATGAAGTGAACTATGTGACCCATGATCTATAGATGGCTGCCGTAGTGCATGCCTTAAAAATGTGGAGGCATTACCTCCTGGGAAGGAAATTTATACTTATGACAGACCACTATGGATTGCGACATATGTTTGACCAACCAAAACTGAATGCTAGACAAGCTAGGTGGATGGCCCTCCTTAGCGAGTTTGATTTTGAAATCAAACATATTAAAGGAAAGGAAAATAAGGTGGTTGATTCCCTTAGCAGAAGTATGAAAACAATTCACTTGGCAGCGGTGAGCACCTGCGAGGCGAATGTCAAGGAAAGATTTAGGAATGCACAAGAAACATACACATTCTTCTAGATCATGACCTCATACCTAGATAAAGAACCCACAGGGATAAAGTATGAAGGCTACCAGATGATAGATGGAGGTCTGCTAACTTACAGAAACAAATTGTATATTCCAGATTGTGACGACTTGAAGAGGTTCATAATGTATGAACTACATAAAAGACCATATACTGGTCACCCGGGATATCATAAGATGATCATAGCCACTAGGAAACAATTCTATTGGCCTGGATTACAGAAAGACATAGTTAACTATTTAGCTAAGTGTCTAGAATACCAATAGGTTAAAGAAGAACACTGGCATCCAGCCAGATTATTACAACCTCTACAAATCTCATAATGGAAATGGGAGACCATCTCCATGGATTTCATCACCAAACTACCAACATCGTCCAGGAAGAATGACGTCATCATGGTGGTGGTAGATAAATTGAGCAAGTCCACCCATTTTATCCCCATCAAATCAACTTGGAAGGCAATAGATATTGCCAGCATATTCATGAAGGAGATATTCAAACTACATGGTATGCCTAAAAAGATCATGTCTGACAGAGACACGAAATTTACTTACAACTTTTGGAAATCCTTGATGGCTGGTCTAAATTATTGTTTAGCACAACCTATCATCCTCAAACTGATGGACAGACGGAAAGAGTGAACCAAATATTAGAAGACATGCTAAGAATGCATGTAATGCATCAACCTAAAAAGTTGGAAGATTACTTGCCATTGGTGGAATTTTCCTACAATAACAACTACCAAGAATCCGTGAAGATGAGTCCTTTCGAAGTCCTCTATGGTAGGCCGTGCAACACTCCAGTCAGTTAGAGTAACCCAGTAAACAAAATTACTATTGGACCCAACATGTTGAAAGAAATGGAACAACAAGTGATTCAGATAAAACAAAATGTAAAGGTTGCTCAGAACAAACATAAAAGTTACGCGGACCGAAAGAGAACTCCAAGAGAATTCAAGATGGGAGACCACATATATCTCAGAGTTAGGACTAGGAAGAGATCCTTGAGGATGGGAGCTTGTTCAAAGTTGGCACCTTGGTATTTCAAACCCTTTGAAGTTCTAGATAGAGTGGGAACTATAGCGTATAGGATAGCGCTTCCTCCCATAGTAACAACACATAATGTTTTCCATGTTTCATTATTGAAGAAATATGTACACGATTCTAATCATATAATTGATTGGTCTATGATCCAGGTGGAACTAGAGGAAGAATTCCTACCAGAACCTTAATGCATACTAGACAAAAAGGAAACCCCACTCAGGAACCGAACCATTACACAGGTCAAGGTGCAGTGGAAACATTTTGGCCCAGATGAGGTTACATGGGAAATGGAAGATGCCATGAAACAAGCATATCCAGTTTTGTTTACTTCTATACACACATGTCATATTGATATATAGAACATTGAGGATGTTGTTACTTTAAGCGGGAGGGAATTGTAACACCCTGTTTCCCCTAGTCTGTTAAAATAATTATATTGGCCAAGAACTATGGAAAACTCAAAGATGTGAATGTTTGATTTGATGGACCTTTGTATAAAAGGTCGATGAATTTAAATTATGTTATGAATATGTTTTTCATGACTGTTGTGGAGGGGATGTGCTAAAAGAGACCATGATGGATAATGAGAGGTGGTGGAAGGGACCTGGAATGGTTGCATCAACTTCTACCAAACCAATTCCATATTGGTTTTTACTTGCTCAAAGACCAAAGAAACTCTCTGACCCTGGAATAAATTACCTGTCAGGATGGTAGGTGGGGAGGCTCCTCAAGAGTTAATGATGGGATGGGGGAAAATCACCCATCCGTAGAATCTCTTAGAACTAACCATGGATGGGGGAATTCGTGCCACATGTAATCTTGAAAAAAAGGAAAGAAAGGAAGTGTGGGGGAGAGAGGAGAAAAAGCACGGGCAATAGGGATCGTGAAAGAGAGCCGGAGGAACTCTAGAAATACATGGAGTTCTAAACAGAGGAGAAAGAGAGTAACCTTCATCCTCAACTTCCATTGAGCTAGAAGTAGGAGATTGAATCTCAAGCATCGGGGTCTATCTTGGGGGTGGCTAGTGGTAAATCCGTTTGGAGTCAGTGAGCCTACGGTTGGGTGGAAATGAGCACCCCTCCCAGTAGTCGCATCACACCTGGTGTTTTTCATAAGTGCTTATGTCTTGTATTTTGAATTGAATATCCTGGATGCATGCTCATGTTTATATGCTCATAAATGGTTTCTATATAGAAGTGATTGCCTTGTGTTTTGATTCGGAATAATGGGTGCATGTTTATACTTATATGACCATAATCGGTTTATGTATAGAATGAATAAGTTTAGAATACGAGTTCATTTTCTTGAGAATTGTCCCATCTACTTGAATCGCTCTCTGACCTGGTTTAATTTCCCAAAGGCACCTTCTTCCGGGGAGTTTCCTCACATTTCAGAGTCGAAGTGAGTTCCTTGAAAAGACTACCTATATAGTAAACCCATGAGTTTACTTTACCTCGATCACATAATTCATATCTCGGTGAATTAGGAAGGCATCTTAGTCAGGTCACCAAGCCTAGGGATAATTACCCAAGAATCATCTAAAAGTCTAAATGACCTGGATCTAGAAACCTTGTACAAGAAAGAGTAGTCCTCTCAGGTTTCAAAGTCATGGGAGTTTGAAGACCCGAGAGGTTGAATCTTGTGAATCAAGCTTAGAAAGGATAGAGAGACCAAATATCAAAAGAGAATACACCATCATTTGGTAGATGAACGGTCAGAATCCTTTCAGAAATACCCCAGATGTGTGAAGACCGATGGATCTAGAGGAGGAGCACAGGCGTTAACACCTCGACCCCTTCAGCCTTCGCAAGTAGCAATGGGATCCAGGACCGTAGATCCAAGGATATGTCGGAGCTCTATTGAGATGTCATATCTGGAGGCATGGATCAACATCCATTGATCTCGAGGTAAGGGGTGCATGGTTTAAGTTTTTTGGCATTTCATATATCGGGAAACATAAGAGGGAGAGTCTTTCGACCTGCAAGGACGTGAAACTGCAAAAACATGCCAGTTATTGGATCTGGAGCACAATGGCATGAGAGCTACTTGATCAATGATACGTGCATGGGGTTTAGTCCCTAGGAGGTGCTCATAAGATCAGATTTGGACCATCGGATCAGGGGAGGCTCACAGTCGTTGATCTCATACATAAATTCCCATATCGGGAATTCAGGGATCGAAGTTTCAAAAGGTAAGGAAACTCTCTGCTGTGGATTTTCACAAATCATGAAATCTCTAAGAGAGAAAGGAGTAGGACCCAATCCTTGGAGGAGGGTCATATGGCCCATAGAGTTGAGGGCTAGTATCCGTTGGGCCCCAAATGTGTTTCGGGGTTTCGGGACTCAAGAGGTATACTTGCATGGTCAACACAACTCTCGGAATCGTGAAGAGAGAAATGCCGAAAGGTGGGTCCCAAGTATCAGTCAGAGGATACGTGTAGTGGAAGTCAAAGGAGTGGTCATAGTTTTGGAAACCTTTCGATTTCCAGGGATTTGAAAGGGAAAGGAGGAATGCTTGCATCGTGATTCCCCGAATCCCAAAGACCCAAAAGCATTTAGAGGAATAACACCAGGTCATAGGACTGGTCGTATGAAAAGTGACTCAAGGGAGGAGCTACGGATCTGTTAGACCCTTTCAGGTTTCGACATTTCGAAAGACAGAGAACAGGGGAATGCTTGCATCGTGATTCCCCAAATTGCAAAAGCTAGAAGTGCCTTTTTTGGTAAGGCCTGTGGTCATAGCCAACGATCACATGGAGGAGGATAAGGGAAGGGATTGTCTGTGCTAGGCCCCATAGAAATTCAGGGATTCTGTCCCTCGAATAAAAGATGAAAATTCTAGGTTGTCGTAGCCAGGGTGTGACACTAAACCGCGCGCAACTTTTGGAATTTCGAATGCCCGAGAGCCGATAATCTGAACTGCATAGGGGATCTCCACCATTGAAATTTTCACCCACTTGCTTGTCTGTGTTTCGAGGCCAAAATGGAATTCTTTGAGTGTTGCGCATTTTGCTCATGGTTGCTACCTATGACCCTTGACAACTTCATGTGATAACAGGACCCATCTAGGAAGCGATGGTGTTGGTGTTGGTTTAGGTTCAATGGACTCATCTGGAGGAAGGTGAGTAGGCATAGGTGGATTTTCATCCTTGTTGTCATCATCTGAAGAAGAATCTAGAATAAGAATAGAAGAAGGCACAAATGTTGAAGATGGCTCGTAGGTCGAGCAAGGAACAATCGTCGACTTAGACTCACAAGACAAGAGATTTCATCAAATTTAACATCTCTTCTACTAATAATTTCATTACAATGTGGTTGAAGAAGTATATAACCTTTGATATCTCCAAAATAACCAACAAATATATACTTCTCACTTTTGGGTTGCGATGCTTTCCTTTTCTCATCCGGAATGTGACCCCATGCTATATTTCCAAATACACGGAAGTGACTTACATCAAATTTAATTTTAGTTCATGCTAGTGTTATATTTTTAAGACCCTTTGTGGGAATGCGATTTACTATGTAATTTGCACATTTGATGGCTTCCACCAAATACTTTAGACTTAATCCCTTAGATTGGATCACACAATTAGCCATTTCTTTTAATTTTTGGTTCTTTCTCTCAGCAACACCATTTTGATATGGTGTATATGGAACAATGTGTTGCGCTTAGATGTCCTATGTAGTGAAGTAACTTGTAAAATTATTGTTCACATATTCTCCTCTTTTATCTATTCTTAACCTTTGAATTTGATGTCCATATTGCTTTTCTACAAGGGCCTTGTAGGCCAAAACATTGTCGAAAACTTTTCCCTTAAGTTTTAATAAGTAAAGCTAAGTACATCTGGAAAAGTCATCAATGAAATTTAGGAAACAGTTGCACCCAAAAAAACAAGGAGAAGAAAGTGGACCACACCAGTCACTGTGAACAAGCTGCAAAGGGCACGAGGCATGCCAAGAGGCATGTTTGTCAAAACTATCCTAATTATGTTTTCCTAGAACACAACCGTCACAAACACCATCTCTACATGAAACAAGAGGAAGACCAGTCACCATCTATTGATTACGTAGTTGCCACAAATAAGAGATAGTTTAGATGATCAAATCGTTCATGCAAACATTTTCTCAATTCATTTATATGAGCAACAAAAAATGATGGAAAAGATGATGACCCAAAGTTTTCAAACTTGTACAACTTGGTAATATCATCAAGAATTCCAGTTAAAAGAACATGTTGAGGATATTTGAGATCATTGATTACAACTTGGCAAGGTGAAAACTCTATGATTTTACCTTCACTTGAATGAGTGATTTGATATACAAATAGAAGGTTACATGAAAGACTTAGAACACTTAATACATCATTGAAATGACCATTATCTACATGAATTGTTCTTGATCCTAAAACACAAAGAGATCTATCATCCCCAAAAAATATTTTCTTGGTGTTACGTTCTTTTAGAGTGGAAAATATGGCTTTCTCTTTAACCATATGATAATATGCTCGAAAGTCGATAAGATACTCATCATAAGAAGAAGTAGAAGTTGCACTAAACGAGAAAAAAGAAGAAGAAAGTGCATGTCCGTGAGAAGAAGATGGATAAGTAGAATTAATAATGATGTTGTGCTTCTTCATCGTTGCTTCTAAAGTTTCCATCTTCTTGAAACATTTGGACTCATCGTGGCCATCTTTCCCACAAAAGTTACAATGTTTGTCGGTATTCTTATCTTTATATTTTGCTCCTTTGTCAACATTATGAGCTGAAGCTGTCTGAGTGGGTTCAGGATCCTTGTTTTGCTTATTTTTGTGGTGATGATGTTTCTTCTTGGGATTATTTGGTTTATCTCTCTATTGGGCTACTAAGGCTTTGTTGGAGGTACCTGCAGTGATGATCACTCCAAGTTGTACAAAATTATCTTGTTTTTTAATCAAAACATCACAAAAGCACTCAATAGTGGGTTTTTGATAAGCTTTCCCTAGAGCCTTTCTCATGGCATAAAAGGTAGATACAAAAACATAATATGTACTACCTAGATTAGAAATAATAATATAGATGCAACACTCTTTCTCCATCTTTATGTTACACTCTTCACATAAAATTCTAAGTGTTTTAAACTTAAATAGATAGTCTTCAATGGAAGAAAAATGATTTGCAATTAAAGTCAATATCTAATTTTCTAACTGATGTTCTCTATTAAAATTATGTTTACTAAACATAGATTCAATATTTTCCCAAGATTCATTGGGGCCATCAATTTCTTCAAGGTGGAACCTTAAATTAGGAGAGATGGATATTCAAATCAGTACATGTGCTTCATAATTCCTATTAGCCCATTTGAATTCATTTTCATCATCGGTGGGTTCTTTTTCCTTTCCCAAGGTAATCCAGTACAAACCTTTACTTCTTGATAAATCCTCCATATGGGATTTCCATTGGAAGTAGTTGGTGTTGGTAAGAAAAATATAACTGGAAGAATCCATATTAAATATGCATATAATATGGATTTAAAAAATTTAACCGATGATCTTGATGGAAGGATCTCAAAAAATTAGGCATATTTAAAAAACAACGACACTAAAAATGGACTTCGGATGTGAAAGTTATGCCCTTTAAAAAAAAAAAAAACGACAACCAAAGAGTCACGTGGCAAGTAGAATTTTTTCCATGTGGTTATACCCCTCTAAAATAACCTCACTTTTACAAATACATTACTTTATGAAGTGATCCACTTTTATAAAAAGAAGCAGGGATCACTTTTACAATGAAGTTACTTTATAAAATAAAGTTGCATGGAGTTGAACTCAAGACCTCTTACTTAATAAGGCAACTTTTAATCAAGTGAGCTAGAAAAAATTATTGTATTGTTTAGAAGGATGATTGGGGTTTTGTTGTTTTTTTTGTTGTGGAATATGGCCTTAGAGAGAGTGATCATAAAAAACAATTTTCACACAAGAAAAAAAATTATCTTCTCGATGACAAAAAGGGTTAGATCTCGGTTAGCTTACCTGGAAAATGCACATTTTTAGATGTGTTTCTGATTTGCCGAGATCACATAAGATGATTGGAAAAGAGAATACACATATCTAAAAGAGCAAAAGCCCCTAAAAAAACAATATAAACTAAAATAAAGATGAAATAATACTCTACAAAATTTTTAAAAGGGCCTATCCAGGATCTATACCTCTGAATCTGACTGAAGTGGTCATATCTTGGAAAAAGATAAACATTTTCGAGTGAAACGAAAATTTTTCCTAATTGAAACAAGTGCTCCAGACACAATGGAATAGTACTCTCACCCCATAAATGTATAGAAATGACAAAAAACATAGATGAGACAACTCGACTTCATGATCTCGATATACAATGGGATAGGGTCTTCAAACATGCTTTGATATCATATTCAATAACACAAGTATTTCAACATAGGATGAACAAATTCAGTAACCACTAACACAACCAGATCAAATATCAACACACTGATGTTTTGACATGGTAAAACCCCTATGGGGAAACATCCCCAGCATTAGCTAATGTG
>JZKD02S1672656.1:1255405-1265674 GCA_000966675.3 Picea glauca
TCAAGCACCCACTTGAACCTTTGAGGACACCAGTCCTCCCTAGCTCCTCCCAACCACCCTGAAATATAAATATTTTCTACTGAAACTTATTACAGTGATATGATGTTCAACAATGTCTTACCAGACTCATCACTGTTCTCCTGCATTTTGTTTCTCTGTCTGCCTCATTGCCTTTTTGAACACATCACTTTCACTGTCTGTTCTTTTGCTTTTTGTTCTCTGCGTGCCATGTCCAATCACTGTACAATTCCTCTTCTATGCTATTCAGCTGCTACACTCTCCTCCTTCTTCACACATGAATCACCTTCACCAACACCAACCACAACAAACTCCAACAGCAACAACCACAACAACCCCATCTCTTCTCTGTACCGTGTATTTATAGCTTCTGTGCACCTTGTGAATGAAATGTTCGCAATGCCTCTGCATGTTGACTCCATGCTGTTATCCTCCACCTCTTGAGTGCTATGTCTGATCATCATCACGACTATCCAGCTTCTCTGGCTGTTTTCCCACGCATTCATCATCACTGGATGTTATGTTGAGATTCCTCAGCCTCTCTGGAAGTTGAGACTCTTCGTCTTCTCTGTGACAGTCGATCTCACCATCTCTATTTTAGTTTCAGGCTTCCACGCTCATCCATCTGTCAATCCCTTCTAAGAATAGTCTTCCTTCACTTGGATGAAGCTTAGAGACTCTTCATCTCCTCTGGCGATCACACAGGGGTCTCTTCGAATTCTCTAGCAGACACCATCAATGGTTTCTGGTAGTTTCACTGTGTCATGCATTAGTAGCCCTCCGATCAACACTTGATCTGATGGTTCAGATTACATCGCGATTTCACCTATCGCAATATCGAGATTCCTAATGTCAATAATCTTTGACATGTCCAACTCTCGATCCCCGATGCCTCTCCATTGACTGGAATCAATGGTCCAGATCAAAGCTTGATTCAACGGCTGTGATTTAAGTCACGATTTTTCCTATCAGGAAATTGGGATTCCTGTAGCATTGTTTCTTTGACATTTCCGACACGCGATCCTCAAAACTCTGAAGTGGTGTCCATGTGCTGACGTCACATGTGGATTGCACATGTTGAATACCGCCACGTGTGACTCTGATTCATGACTTACATGTGCCTGAAATGTTGAATCAGTTTGACACTTGTCATTACCTGGTTGTGCCACGTGTTCCTAGCTGATGGGGTCTGCTGATGTGAGTCAGGTCGATGGTCCAGATGTGATCCTGATTTGACGGATCAGATTACATCGGGATTTCACACATCGCGATTTCGGGATTCTTGATGTCAATATTCTTTGACATCTCCAACACTCGATCGTCGAAACTATGACAGGGAGTCAGATCAACGGTCCACATAACCCCCTGAGATGGACGGTCCTCCTGCTTCTGGGATTTGTGAGCCCTCTTCTCCTCGGAATTTTAAATATCGTGTAGGTTTTCCTCGATCCAACGGTGGTCGGACCTTGTGCTCAGATCTGACACCTCTAACTTCAATTAGCCCTCCGGCTAAGCTTGTTGTCCACATGACCTCCCCATATATGACCGCAGCCAAACCTCCTCATCAGGGTTTCTAACTTTCCAATGTCGAAACATGTATGTCCTCAGGATTCGTGATCCCTCGAATCCCGATGCACTCTTTATGCACTAGCTCTCCTGGCTAGGCTCCTGGCCCATATGACCATTATCCCCGTGACCGCAGTCTTACCACTCGTCGGGGTTTCGAGATTTTCAATGCTGCAATGCATTGGCTCATGGGATTCCCGATATGTGAAACGCCGATGAGTCAACCCTCCTTTTGGGATTTCACCTTGGATTTTCCTGATGGTAAACCTCGTGAAACTCCTGTCCAATCTGACGGCTGACAGGATTTTTGAATGAGATCCAATGGCTCTCGATCTCTCCCTTCTGTAGGCTTCTCCTAAGCTCCTCCTAGACATAGAAACCAATGGTCCAGATCTTCTTCTTCAGCCGATCTGATGGAGGTTGTGCTCCCTCCTGAGATTTGCACACTTCCCTCCCAACCTTGGGAGAATTACCAGTTCTCAAAGGCCTCGACCTTTGTCTTCCTTCTCCTCTACGAACTCCTGTATCTTGAGCTTTTCTGCACGCGTTCTCCTCGACGTTGTTCCTCCTGAGCTTACGTTGTTCCTTTTTTTCCATCGATGCACACTCTGATCCTGCCATATTCATTGTTGTACTTGCCATCAATGACAAGCATACGCTACCTATTAAACATTTTCCAATAGTTAAGTCACAGATCTATGTAGTCATTAAGATCAAGGAGAGTATGAAACATTGGATCACTCTATGTCACAAACATATCGCGAGCTTTAGATTTCCTAACTACAATTGCATACTAATGCATACTAAATAAATACACTAAGAAACACACTTTTACCTAATGAAACATTATACCAAGTAGATATTAACTAACTACTGAGTGTCTAAATATCCTAATAGCTTATTGGTATGTTGATGGTGCTTCTGATTGTTCGATAGGGGACTGTGGTAACTTCTCGAATGTTGTTTGATAAATGGTTGGGGCCAAATGTAGAAAATAATTGGAGAAAATTCACCATTCATTGACTAAAAGATGAGCCTCTATATCCATTGTCTTCATTTCTTTCAAAAGTTCTATTTTTTCTCTTGGAGGTGCTTCATTAACTACGATCAACTCTAGGTTCAAACTTTTCTTTATTTCTTTAGTTTTTTCTTTTATTTTGTCGAGCTATTTTACCATTTGGTTTGTTATCATCTGGGATTTTCTTGCTTCATCCATACATTCTCTTTCTTTTCATGTCAGGTCTATCTTGACCAATTTTTCTTTCTCTAACTTGTTGGATATAACTTGTTTTTATTTTTCATCGGTGGTGACATGTCAGATTGTTTTTAGGTAGGAAATTACATTTTCCTTCTTTTTGAGTTTGTTGAATGTGGAAGAAAAATATGTTGGCCAGTTGTTGAGTACTGTTATTAAGGTGGTTGGCTCTAAGTTGGATACCTCGACTTGTATTTGGATTGTATAAAACTTCTCTAATTTAGAATGAAAAATTATTGTTGTTTGTTGGGCTAAACCAGATTGGCTACCTTAAGTTCTAAATGTTTTCCTGAATATTTTCTCTAGTGGATATGACTGCTTGTATCAAGATCCTCATTGCAATGAGAGGGTCAACTCCTTCAATTGGATGGTAAATACCAAAATTTTAGGTTTTTTCTTTAGCGTTTGTAATGAAAGAAAAGTTTCATTTCTGCATGGTTTTTGATTTATCACTGACATTCGGTGGATCACATCCACCAAAAAATACTTATAAAGGGCATTGTTGGTTGAAATGGGTGTAATATTGTAGATTTTGGACAACAAGAGATACTAAGGTTCTCATGTGTTATATGGTGATCACATGTACCGATGTTCGAGCGAGATGTTAGCCCCCCATGTCTAGGGCTAACTAGAGGAGATCATCTCTCGTGGCCTAGTATCCCTCCTCATTCACCTTTAAAGCTACAAGTCAACTAAGGCTCATCACATTCAAGCAACCTAAGGTATCATAGATGGTAATCCATCATCATCGTGAGGTATGTTTTCCTTATTTCATACAAAGTGTTGAGCTTAATTTTCCATGCATGTAGATGAGGCTCTTTTGTTGAAGTTGGATAACGGATCACTCGTTTCAGAAATTAAGTCAGTTTCCTTGTTTCACCTTGGTGGTTCGCTTATGTTCCCTAGTGATACATTTTCACTGCCCATGGAAAAGGGGTATTACTGGGGGACCCTCTCAATTGTAACATTTTTTCCCTACCATACTTAAAACTTTCCATCTTGGATCCTCTCATAGTGTACTAAACTTTGGAAAAGGGTCATAGTCCATTCTCTCATGAGAAGAGGGGATAAAGGCCTAAAGATATTTTCATATCCAGTAAGAAAATAATAAAAAAATGATGGTAAACAAGGAAAGGAATGAAACCGTTAACCATGAATTAAGCCCTAAAACCATGTCATTGTCACACTTATTCTTGAATGGTTCTTACTTTCCCTTGTCAATATTGGTAAATATCCCTCTACCTAGGTTATTTTATTTCATGTCTAGGTGGAAAACCTAATAAGGTTGCATGAAGGCCCTACCATACTTAAACTTGGTAACTCACATGGGGTCCTAGGATTGTGTGATGATTAAAAGGGATAGTGAGGTGAATTCTTTTACAAGTATTATATATTAAGTTGCATATTACATTGAATGTTTTAACGACTAATGTTTCTTATGAACTTTGGTTGACCATCTTTTATACTTTTTCTTATTTCAGATGGACATGACACAGTTCTTTGAGGTATGTCTTGGCCTTGTATATAGGACATTGTGCCTTTGTTATAGTACCTCAGTGCTTATCATGGAGAGAATTGGGTCATACAGTGACTCACCACCCCCATATATTGGCTCTCACATCCTCATAACCTTACATGATGGATATATGGGCCTTGGTTTGAGCATATTCAATCACTATAGCACATTGATGGGTTGGAATCCCCACAGGATAGGAAGAGTACCTCAGGGGCTATTTACATAGAGGAAAGAGGATGTTGTAGGAACAAAAAATTAGGAATTATTTAGAGATAAGATGAAACCCTCCTCTCCTTGGACACAACACATTGAGGCCCTTGACATCACCTTCTAGGGTTTGACATCCTTAGAGTTTGATAGATGTATGGGTACTGAAGATGACTTGGCATGACCTTGGGTTAGGAGACATCTCACTTGACATATGCTTCACCTTGTAGTATTCCATGTGGCCTTTAGAAGCCTTATATTAACATTTGGAGGCTTGATGTCACCCTACCTAGCCCTGACACCTCACACATGTGAGCTATTTTGATTTATTTTTCTCTTTAGAATTTTGTAAAGGGTTAAATGAGGGGTTGGACCCACTTCTAATTTCTTGTTGAAATTTTTTGTGCACAAATGTATTAAGTTAGAATCATAGAAGAAGGATAGCTTCACTTTCATTTTTATCATCATCTTCCACTCACCCTTGTAACACATCTGAAATTTTCACCCTTTATGGGTAACTAGCTCTTCTCTCTCATGCACTATTCTTGGAAAGGTCTCTTGTGGATGGATTTGATGATTTTGGATGAATATTGTTTCAATTAGGGTTCAATTCTCTTGGTTTATTGGATGAATTAAGTGTATTTCTATAATTTACTTTGATGTTATTTATGTTTATGGTGAAATTGTTATTTGTTGCAAGGAAGCTTGTTTGGTGAAACCCTAAGAGAGGAACATAAGTGCTTCTTCCTATCACAAGGTTGTATTTCTCTTTAAATTAGTTAATTTTCCTTGCTAGGGTTAGAAACCTAAAGTCCTCAAGTTCTAGAAATTTATAATTTTATCCCTAGACTTTTGATCTTTGACCTAGTTGAAGCTACAAGAAAGGAGGTACAACTTCTAGGGCCCAAATGTGCTTGTACCCTAGAAGTTCTTCTCCTCAAGATATAAAACCTAAGGCCCAAACATAATTTCACCTTAGGTTTTAGATCCAACCTCTTGGTTTCAAGATGGCCAACCTTCCTTCAATCTTATCTGCATTTGAAAGACTCCATAAATGTTAAAGGAATTAGTCTTAAATCATTCTCATGATGAAATGATTAATGAAATCACTCTCTAAATTCTCAAGATTTCCACTAACTACACTAACACTAACTTTAGAAAAATTACTAAATTATTCGTTGTTGTTAATAAAGGTTGGATACAACCATCTAAAATCACTTTAATTTGTTGCATACACTGAAATAAAGGTGGCCTAACTGATTCATAAATTGCCTCTAACAATTGGATAGTATTATATTGGTTGAATGTTTAATTTTCACGGTCAATTGTGGCATTTTTGAGCACTTATTATTGTTGTTGTTACAAATTACTTATTTTTGTTATAATATTGTCTTAAACCACAATAGCAGTCTCACTTTTCTAGTGTCTAAAAAAGTGTTTATTTCATACTTGATCTTGGAAATTGTTATGTATATGTTGTAAAGTGTTCTCATTCTCGGAAGGTACCAAAACATATTAAAACCTATTATCTTACCTTGACCAAAATGACTCATCTAGTGATAAAGATAGGGGGAGGTAGGCTGGGCTAATAAAATTGCTAGTCAATCCCTTCAGATCACCAAGGAAGCCTCCCTTGTGGTGGACCTATCCCATCACTAAAAAAAGGGAATTTATTACTAAGGTGACAGTGGTAGGTTCTTCCATAGTTACGCAATATTTTAGAGTCTTTTGTTGGGATTTGCATAAGTACAAATCTTGCAATACATAACAAAAGGTTACATTGTTATGTACAAAACTGAATGTTCCAATGTAATGAACATAGCCCAATGTCAGAATGAAATGAACATAACCTAAAATGTAACCCAATGTTTAAATGTAATGAACATATCCCAATGTTGCAATGTGATGAACATGAGTCGACATAGTAATGTAATGAACAAAACCCAACATTGATATGTGATGACCATATCTTGATGGTGTAATGTGATGAAAAAAATTGTTGCAATGTGATGAACATAACTCGATCTCACAATGTGATGATCATAACTAGACGTCGTAATGTGTCGAAGAAAAGAGAACATTACAAAGTGATGAACATGACCTTACCTCCTAATGTGATGATCATATCCTAGCATGAAAATCGAAACTAACCCTTCTCCAATGTTGCATTGTGATAGAAGCTAACCATAGTAAACATTAGTCAATGATCTTCAAACACTATCAAACATGATCATCCCTACAAAACCATACATTGCAATGTGACATACAAAACCCTTTATTACAATGTGACGTACAAAACCCGACGTCGCAATGTCACAAACATAGATCTATGTCACAATAAGATGAACATAACCTAACATTTTAATGGTGACTAACATGACATGATGTCGCAATGTGGAAACCATATATCCCAACGTCACAATGTGATAGACATAACTTCATATCCTAATGCAATGAAACATATCCAATGTTCCAATGTGATGACAATAATCTGACTAACACACATGAATGTCACAATCTGACACTCAAAACCCAGCGTAGCAATGTGATGTACATAACCTAATGTTGTAGTGTTATGTACAAAAGCTAATGTTTCAATGTGATGAACATACCCCAATGTTACAATGAGATGAACTTAACCTTAAATTACAATGTGATGAATGTAACCCAATGGTTCAATGTAATTAACATATCCCAATGTTGCAATGTGATGAACATAAGATGACAATGTAATGCAATGAACAAAACCGAACATTTCTATCTAATGACCATAGCTTGATGTTGTTATGTGATGAAAAAAACCCAACATTTCTATCTAATGACCATAACTCGATGTTGTTATGTGATGAACAAAACCTATTGTTGCAATGTGATGACCATAACCTGATGTCGTAATGTGACTCTGAGAATAACTAGGCATCCTAATGTGTTGAAAAAAATTGAACATTACAATGTGATGAACATAACCATACCTCTTAATGTGATAATCATATCCTGAAATGAAAATTGAAAATAAGCCTTCAGTAATGTCACATTGTGATGGAAGCCAACCATAGTAATCATTACTCAACCATCTTCAAACATTGTCAAACATGGTCATCCATTTTCAAACATGGAAACCCATGGTCAACCATAGTCAAACATGATCACCATAGTCAACCATTTCCATACACAGTGAACCCACAGTCTATCACAGTCACTCATTGTCAACATCATCCTTAATACTCAACCATGGTCAATCATAGTCAACCATAGTTAAGAGATTTAAATTATAACTTTATCATAGACAATGATGGTCAACATAGTCTCCCATAGTTGACCATGCTCTACCCTTGTCAATCATAGTCAACCAAAGTCAACCATGATAAAAAATTAGTTAAAACATTATCATAATCACCCATGTCTAACATGGCCTTCCATAGTCAAACACGAACATCCCTCATTAACCATAGTCATCCATAGTCATCCATAGTCAACCATATTCAACTATGGTCAACATGGGAGGCATAGTCACCATTATCAAACGTTGTCAACTATGGTCAACCATAGTCAACTATATCATTTCATGAAAAACCATAAACAACCATGTTCAAACATGGTTAAACATTGCCATACATAGTCAACATGGTCAACCATTATTGACCATACTCAACCATTGTCGACCATACTCAACCATGGTAAGCCATAGTAAACCATGGTGAACCATACAAAACCATAGTCAACCATGGTCAGCTATCGTTAACCATAGTCAACCATACTCGATCATAGTCAACCATAGTTAGCCATGGTCAAACATGGTAGACCATGGTCAACCATATTCAACCATGGTCACCCATTGTTAACCATAATCTACCATACTCAACCATCTTCAACCATACTCAACCTTATGCAACCATGGTCAACTATATTCAACCAAAGTAGACCATGGTGAACCATACCCAAACATACTCAATAATGGTCATTGATGGTCAATCATGGACAACCACAGTCAACCATACTCATCCATGGTCAACTGTGGTGAAGCACGGTCAAGCATGGTCAAACATTGCCAACCATAGTCAACCTTAGTCACCCCTGGTCAACCATACTCAACCATGGTCAACCATAGTTAACCATTGTATACCATGGATAACCATATTAACCATAGTCAACCATTGTCAACAATAGTTAAGTATGGTCAAGCATAGTGAAACTTGGTCAACCATAGTAAATGATGGTCAACCATACTCAACCATAGTGAACCATACTCAACCATGGTCAACCATACTCAACCATGGTTAAGCATAGTCAGCCACAATCAACCATTGTCAACTCTAGTTACCCATGGTCAATCATGGTCAACCACAAACAACCATGGCCATTCATAGTTAGCGCTAGTCAACCACAATCAACCATAGTCAATCATGGTCAACCATATCAACCATAGTGAAGCATGGTCAAACGTAATATGTCGATGTCATGTGACAAACAAAACCTTATGTTGCAATGTGACGAACAAAACTTGATCACCATTGCAATGCGATAATGTTGTAGTAGACCTTGGTAAAACATAATCAACATCACCCACCATATCATCTCCACATTGTCTATGAAGACCAACCATGGGCATGGGAGACTATAGTCAATATCGGTAACACCTAGTCAACCATGGTGATGGTCAACCATAGTCAAGCATGGTAAAATGTCAACCATGATCAACCATAATGGTCTCTAAATTATTGCATTCATACATAAACACATTAATGTATTAAAGTATTAATGTATTAATTATTTAATACGATAATGTAATGTTTAGATTTAAGTATTAATACATTAATAATAATAAACTAATATAATAAATTCAATCCAATACACAATATAAATTTAATGTATTATTATTTTATTAATGTATTTCTTTATTAATATAGCATATTGTATTAATCTATTGAAGATTGTTGTATTAATGAATTAATGTATTCATAAATTAATTGTTAATGAATATTGTATTAATGTATTGATACTTTAATGTAAAAATGTAATACCTTAATGCTTTGTTTTTATGTAATAATTTTATACACTAGCTTTAATGTATTTTACCTTATTAATATTCTGAATACTTTATTACTTTAATGTATTAATGTAAAATTAATACTTTCATATTAATTTATGCTTTATTAATGTATTAATTAATAATATTTTAATAATTTATTAATTTATTCATATTTTATAAATGTATTAATCAATTAACTAATACTTTAACTTTTAATATAATATTGTATTATTAATAATTAATTAATACATAGTATTATACAATAATGTAACACATTAATACTTTCACATATTCTCTCTATTTTTAAGGTCATGCCCAAGACAGACACCAAATTGGTGTATTAATGTACTAATACATTAATATTATTTAACTAATACATTAATGTATTAGTACATTTATATATTATTGTATCGATATATTATTACTTTATTAATATATTTATATATTACTATAACAATATATTATTACTTTATTAATGATTTAATACTTTATTAATGTATGAATAATGTTTATTGATGATGATGATGATGATGATTAACATCCACTAAGACGTAATTGGTCTGTTGGACCTTAAGAGGGTAAGTGATTACTTGTGATTCTTTAGAATTTTGTTTCTGTGCTCGAAAAGCATTAAGAGAAGCTTTCCAAGATCACCATACTTTTGTTGAGTTAAGAGGT
>JZKD02S1672656.1:1286819-1321279 GCA_000966675.3 Picea glauca
AAGCCAATGGGAAAGTGGAATCTACAAATAAAGTTCTAGAAGCAATTCTGACCAAGACCATACACTTACATCATAAAGATTGGGCAGATAGGCTTCCAGAAGCTTTATGGGCATATAGGACTACATGGAGAAATACCACTGGTCATACTCCTTACGAGTTGGTATTTGGTAAGAAAATTCTCCTTCCCATAGAATTTCAGATCCATACATTCCGCCTAGCAGTAGAGTTGGGGTTGGATTTGAGTGAAGCACATAAATAGAGGGTCATGCAACTTAATGAATTGGGAGAAATGAGGCAGGATGCTCTTCAAATGACCATCCTTGTGCAAAGTCAATGCAGCAAATGGCACGACAAATACATCAAGAAAAAGCATTTTCAACCAGGGGATTGGGCACTACTTTTCGATTCGAAACACAAAAATTTTAGAGGGAAACTTACAACAAGATGGTTGGGACCTTATGAAGTAGAAACTATTTTTGATAACGGTTTTGTTAGGATTAAAACCATAGATGATTCTCAGAATTCCTTTGTAGTGAATGGACATCGATTGAAAGAGGAGAGGAGTCTTCTTCCCCTGCTGATCTTTGATCATTCATACTGTTTTAAAATTCTGTAAATAATAGATTTTTAGCAGAAAAAAAAAAAAATTCGAATAATATATAAAAAAAAAAAAACATTTATTTTCTTTCCTTTGGATATGTTGATCTTTTATTTTCAGTTTTACAGGTTTTTCAGAGAAAGTACAGAACTGAACTTTATCACTCTCTCGCAACAAGTAAGAAGGTAAGACTGTTTTATTTCATGAAATTTTCTTATCAATATAACTGACTTGTTTTGAAACAAATAAATTTGAGCTTGTTTGCTCCCTTTGACTGCTCATTAAAGTATGAAAGGGGCATTTATCAGGAAGGATTATTATTTACCAGACTTGGTGAATTATTATGGGAAAGAAACCCCCTTAGAGTCTTCTTTTAGCATTTCCTCAGAGTCTCCAAACATGAGGAAGCAATGAGCATGTACTAGCTTGGGCTCATAAAATCCACAAGTAAGTGATTACTGTTCCAAAAATTATGTCTGCAAGATTTCTATCTACACTCGCGTTGGATGATGTGGAATACGTTAAGGTCCACCTTCCAACAAATCTCACTCCATCGACATCAACACCTTATCTGGAACAGAGATTAGAGATTATTTAGCACCCTCGACTCTGCATGCCTCAATGGCAGATGTCCTTGCTAACAACCTTGGGAATACACCAATGTCTCTTGGTTGATAGACCCTACAGGTGACTCGACACCAACACCTCTATTCGTACCTGTTAGAATGTGTTGTAGGTACCTTGAGGCCCATTGAAATCACTGGTGGGTCATCTCACATCGGTTAATGGCATTCATTAATGGCTGGTAATCTGATGATTTCTGTTTGCGTTCGACTCCAGAACATCCATTCACACAAATCAGAATTGTACCATGGGTAGAGCTTTGAAGCTGTTGAAGACATGATTTTAGTTGATCTTTTTCAGGACAGAACAAAAGCCCGGTTCGAGGATCATCATAATTTGCTATTAAAAACATGAAGTTTTCTCAGCAGGATACTATTGGTTAAAATTTCTCTGCAGTTTCCTGATTGTTTCATCAGTACCAGTCAGTACTAGCATAGAGTTCATCAGCTACAATGGTCATCAGAAATATCAGAGCAGTTACAATTTTCGCGCCCATCAGATCCAGACTTGACTTCAAAAGGAAAATTCTATAGCAAGAATTGCAGAACAAAAGGGATAGGTAATTTAACTCAGGTATGCTTAGTTCATGTTGATTTACTGTATTAAGTTGCATATTAATAGTTTGAACTAAGGATGCCTTGTTTACTCCATCATTTTTAATCATAACCATGACCTGTACCTAACGACCCAACCCACCTCGAGCTCTCATATCATAAAAAAGCACACGACATTACCGGAGTTGAGTTCGACTTGACCTATATACGATAACACTCTGCACCCTTGTACGACTCTCATCATTTTCCGACACCTTATCAATCCCCACGACGATTCAAATGTTCTCTTATGATTTTCCTCCCGACTACTTCTTCGTCACATTCTCTTCCTTCGTCGCCCTCATCCAAATTTCGCTGCTCACCTACATACCCTACCTGTGATATCAAGTGGAACCATGGTGGCAAATCGCCATGAACCAGAGACATATGCGGGCTTAGAGGCCCTTCCAAAGTATGAGGCAACCAAAGATATTTTTAAGAAAGCAGGGTGGGAGCTGTTTCTAAGGAAATTCGATGGATATAATGATGCAATTACACTTCAGTTTGCTCTGAATTTTCAAGGTGGATTTGCTAAAGTGGGCGAGCTCGAGTTCGAAGTCACAAAGAAATTTATTTCAGAAGCAATTCAACTGCCCACCACTGGTAAAATATGGACAAAGGGACAGTCGGTTGACAAAAAGCTCTGTACGCAGCTTTTGAAACCACCATACCAGGAAACACAGTGGTCCGAGGGAACTTCGCGGTCATGGTTGGAACCACAGTGGGCTCAATTGTTAGCCATCCTCTAGCGTTACCTCACGTGTGAAGGGCGATATACCATTGTATTTCCCTGCCATGCCCGACTCCTCTTACACTTCAAAGGTAATCATCTGCTGAACGTACCCTTCTTTCTGTTGAAAAGTTTAAAAAAGATGGCCGAATAGGTCTGAAAGGCCAAAGATTTTCGTGGAATTCTATTTCATTTTGGTCTCATTAAGATATTGATTAAGTCTGCACTGTCCAAGAAGCAAGAAACTTGGGATATGTTTACTGTAAAAACCCTAGCCTCTGCCAAGTCTAAAGATAGGAGTGTTAAGCCTATTCCCCCACAAAAGAAATTGAACGCTAGGAAAAAGAGGGTTAAAACCCCGACCAAATTCTGTGCTAAACCTAAGAACGTACCCGACAACACAGTTGAAGCCAGCACTGGAGACCCTGATTCAAAACATTCATCTGATGCTCATGGGTCTGATGGAGTGGAAACCAATAATGAAACTGTGAGGAATACTACTCCTACAGAAGCACATGCTGAAACCCCGAGATCTTCCCTAGATGCTGAGAACATAATTGACGTGGACAAACTGGCAGAGTTGACTGACAAACCTAGGAGAAATCCAAAACGAAAATGTAAGAGCACATTATCAGGTATGGACAACTCTGTGCCTAGTTACCCACCACAGGAGAGGTTAGAAAGTGTGGATGATCATGAGGAGGCTCCAGAGCCCTTTGAAATGACTTGGACTCTGTCCCAATTAATTCGAAAGGCCCGTAAAGTGGATCGGCAGGCTACTGCCAAAAGAATTGAGTAGAATGAGCCAATTCAAGTACCAACAGGTACCCCTGCTAGGATACAAAGAGAGTTCAGTCCATATCATCCAGATCCAGTTGACACCTATGAACGAAGTCCAGATGAGTTCATTCTTGAACTCAGTCCAGATCATAATTCCGATAGAGTTTACACCCCTGCTCAAAGTCCAAACGCGTTTACTCATGCATCCAATCCTCAAGCACAACAAGTACAAGATCAAACATTTGAAAACTACTGTGAAATTTCCTCCAGTCGATCCTTGAAACCAATGGTAGCAAGACTAGAAAGAACGAATAACAGGTTGAAAGAAGAGCTACAGGAGTACACTATCTTGGACCGACACATCAAAACTGAGAATGAACTCATGAAAGTCAGGATACATCATTTATTGTCCAGAATTGAAAGAATGAAGCAAAAGAATAAGGGACTTTTGCAGAAGAATAGGAGACTACAGAAGATTGCTAGGAAGCATATTATCGTCAACCGAGTCCTCAAGAAAGAAATTAGAAACCTGAAGAAACATGAGAAGTTACATATGTTGGTTGCAGCTGCTGCAACACTCTGATTACTATCAGTCTTTGACTTTTTGTTGCCTGAGGACAGGCAAAGACTTTAGTTTTGGGGCATGTTGGTCTTCAGTTTTGATCATGTTTTGCCTATATTATATCACAAAGACCTCCATTTCCATACCCAATACCACTCCCTTTTGGCCTTGTTTTGACATACTTGACATCTCTTTACCACTCAATGGGGCTACTCAAGGTATTTTTATGTTTCAAGTTATTTTTATGTATTTAGATGCTTTAAATTAACATTGAAACTAATGTGGCTTGGGTTAGGTACTATTTCTATTTTTGAAATAGGATTTGCCAGTACCAGGTACCAACTCGCACCCTGTGGAGATACCAACGAAGCTGCTAAAAATCTGCGCGTTATGGCCAGAGTGGGAGACAGTGCGATTTACATGACAGATGGAGTCATCACTCATATGATGATTGAAGGCACAATTATAGAACTGAGTCGTTAATACTTCATGATTCACACTTCGTGACACTACGTGTCACGAAGATGTGAAGATCGTTTTTAAATTGATTTTGAGTTATTTTCGGATCTGGGATCCGTTTGAATTGATGTATTTTTGCTTTAAACTGTTATTGAGGAGGATCTATATAAATGGAAGATCACTCCTAAAGAACGATAGTTTATGTTATGTTATGCTACACAGTTCTGAATACAATTTGTTGTTGCGTTATGTTACTTTACTGTGATACGATTTGAGTTATTTTCTTCTGAATAAATGGAGCGTGAAGTATACACAATGTTTGTGTAGAATGATTGAATAGTTCTGGTTGTTCCTTTCTGCATTTGTACCTTTTGGTTGGGCCCGCCAAACAGGTTCAAGTCACTACTTTTCTCTGTCTTAGATTTAGTTCATTTCAGTATTATAGTATGTGCATGCATGTTAGCTAAGAGTTTGGGAATTAATTTGTTCATGTTCTTGCTTAATTACTCTCCAACTGTATCGTTTCCAGTACACTAATATCCTTTATGTTGATGAGTATTGAAAGCACAGTTGATTCCTGTAGGATTTAAAGTGTGAATTAGAATAGCTCTGTTTCTAGTTTTCGACCTGAACGTAGATTAAAGTGAATGCGAGCCTGAATTTATTTTTCTTTAGTTAGGGTAGTTAGGTTACTTTGATTTGTTAAGATAGTTTAGTTGCACTTGAACTAGAGGAAGCTTCCAGTACCAGTAGGGTAAGTAGGATATTTCTTTATTTTTCCTGTAGACAGATTTGGATTTATCTTCGAAATTTAGATTAAAAGAATTTTAGGAAATAATCTTTCTGTTATGGCTTAGATAAAAATGGTGATGATGGTTGATTAAAGGTAGTGGTAGATAGTTTTGTGAACTTACATTAGAGTAGAAATAGAAGCATCTGCACTTAAGCATAGGACTGTTTTATGTTGATGAATTACATAGGAAATGATAAGTTTCAAGGTAGTCATTAGGATTCAGTTTTTTTAAGAATGAGTCTGTGTTTTCTTTTAAGAATAGTCTTTAGATAGAAATTAGCTTACCCGCACATACAGTGTAGCAGCTCAAAGTTTACTTACCCTGGTTTGACAATTTAGTGTTTTCAGGTCATTCAAAATCTTCAATATAGCAGCCTGACATTTTTGGCACCATTGCCGGGGAGCTGTTTAAAAGGTAAGTTAGATAGACAGGAGATAAATTTCTCCTCCTATACATGCTTCTATGTATCTTTTGTGGGTCTGGCATAGTTGATTTCCACCCAATGCTTTTCCTAAATGAATAAAGGAAAAGGCTCTATAGTCTGGTCTTGGAAACCTTTCGTGAAACCATACTCACCTGTGAGTATTGGCGAAATAATTCCATTTGAAAATTTCAGAACATATGAAACATATGACTCCATGTATATGGCCATAGGATCATGAATAATGTGATAGAATCATGGCTTCTTTAGAAGACCACGTTGCTCCTCTGTAAAATTCTCTCTTCTTGCAAATAAATGCCCTCCTTTCTCTTTTGAAACCAAATCTTGATCATCAATAATTGTAGTATCTTCCTTGTAAGAATAGTCACAAAATAATGGTGGAACAAGATCTATAACATCAAAACTATGATCAACCGAGAACATACAGTTATCTATGCAATTAGCCACTTCTACATGCTCAAAATGTTCTGGAAACTGATCATAAGATTGATATGCATTCCTGCCCATCAAAAAATCTATAACTATTGAAGGATTTGATTCCAAATGTGAATTACACCAACTTCCTCATTGTTGTTCCATATCTGATTCATATTCACTATCGTCTTGCTCAGAATCTGAAACAGCTTGACAGTGTTCTTGCTCATGCAAATTTTCAAGATATTCCTGCGTATGAACCCACTTTCTAGCCTTGATGTTTTCTTTGACCTCTACAACATATTCAAACATATGTCTTAATGATGAAGATTTCCTTTCTCTTAGGAGAAGGAAAAGCTTTGGATGTTGAGCCATGGCATAGTAAACCATGGCAGTAGTCTTTGTGGGTCTGATATCCATAGGCATACTATGATAAACATTGTAAAACCTCTTGTTGAAGACATCCAAGGATTCCTCTTCCCTCCCCTTAAGGCATTAAAATCAAACCAGTACTGATCCAGGGTCTTTTTCTCACCCCAAAACTTTAAAAATGCATGGCATAGCTTGGTCGAGGAGCCAATAGAACTGAATTCCACACATCTAAACCACACAACAACATCTCCAGATAAAGAGTGTAAGAACAACCTCATAGTAACATCCTCATGAACAATATCAAACTGGTCAATAAAGTTCTCAAATGCCCCCAAGTGCCTCTCAGCTGTAACATGGTATAATCTAGAAAATCGAGGAAGATAATTAAAGGAATCAAGAGGATAAGGGTTAAGGCGATATGGTAGCCCCAGAGGTTTAAACAAATTATTTATGATTTTAATTTGAAAAGCAGTGGGATGATCATGAGGATAAACAAGTTGATGGCAAGGCTCAGAAGGAATAACAAAGGGTAATGAGATTTGAGAAGACTGTGAATTGTTTTTAACCTCCTTAGGGATACAAGGTTGATTGAGTTCAGGAGGGGCTTCGATATGAAGCTCATGTTTATGAGTAGGCTGAACTGAGGATATAATATCAACATCTACAACATAGGAAGAAAGTAGTTCTTCTTCTTCCAAGGATGGATGAATCAAAGAAGGCTTATTGTCATTTGAATATACAAGGCATAGGATAATCCTCTTTTTATGTAAAGGAAAAGAGATAAAAGAGTTCATAAAGAAAAAAAAGATTTCATGAAGCGAGCTCCTAAACTGATACCTAGTCTTCCCCTTCGGTATGATCATATTTCTGTCAACAGGTTCCTCCCCAGTGGAGTATTCTGTTGTGGAGTTTCTAGGTGCAAGTTGTAATCTTCAATGGTTCTGATGTCTGATGCACCTTTAGAATCAGAAGTTTGTTGTCGCTACATCCCAGGGAAAATATTCAGTTTGTCCTGGACAAAGGTGCCATATATGTTATCACTAGAAGTCACCTCTGGATTGTAGCAGATGTAAGCCCCGTACCCATCAATTTTTATGTGACAATGAATAAATTTAAGGGGGTCTAATGGACGTAGTCTTAGGATAATATTTCTTTAACTCAGAAAATTGGGTTGGTATGCATATGCAGGTGAGGTCTTGATTAACTTTTGTCAGTAATTTTTAGTAAGGGTGAGTTGGAGGAAGAACTAGAGAGAAGAATGTGGAGGTATGCTATGGACATCTGGTCTTCCAGAAGCCTAAGGAGGAACAACTCATAAAACAAGATCCTCTTGGATTCAAAGTTCAAAGAAACTAAAATAAATTATAACAACACTATAATCAAACATCCATCATAATACAATTACAACAATCCATGTGAATCAATCAATCATGAACTCTCTCGGTATCAAAGGCAAATAAGATGGAAAAGAAGATGAATTTCATTACACAAGAAGTCTCAGATCAAAATACATAACCAGAGAACCAGATTTCTTCATCAAAATTTTACAATACAAGAGCCTAGCTCAACCATCGACCCTAAAAAAATATCAAAAACGAGTATTTATACTCAAAAAAACTTGCCACCACCAGGAGTGTGACCTGGATACTACATTCAAAGCTTTGTGTATGCACCTTCTTCTGTCAGACGTGGTCTTAGATCAATATGGGATTTGTAGGAGAATCTGGTGACAGGGGAACTTTCGGCTGTCAATCTTCCTACACGACCATATTTACATGCTTTTCATTTATGGGGTGAGACGAGGTTTCAACAACCTCCCCCATTTCCATTAACTACTTTCATCAGGATCGGGATGGAGCTTGACACCCATGAATAATCTAGGAGACATTCACGACTCCTCTAAGTTAAGCCCAACACCTCGAAACCACGTAGATCTTCTGATGATACTAAGATGAGTGCTTTCGGCCCTTGGCAAAGCTCCTATCCATCACTCCACGCAACCTCGGCCCATGACCTTATGCATATCCCATATGAAATTTTGGGATCTCTTATTTCGGGAGTCTTCACTCCCCTTGATTTAAAATATTTCGATGCTCGATCCCGCGAAACGACCCATCTAGATCGACGATTGGATTTACTTTGTATTTGATGGCCACGATCATTTCCTCAAACAATCTGAGCCACCCATAGCTCGATAGATGATTTCCCTTTCTTTATGGCCCTTCTTCCATATGACTGTGGGCTATGAAAGTGGGCCCAACTCCCATGCACGTCGCGATTTTGCATTTTTCAAACTCACATTGTGCTCCATGCTCAAACCTTTGAGTCACGAAATCGTGATCTCTTGGATTAGGCGCCACATGTACCCTTTGATCAGATGGCCCAGATGAATATCGACATTTAGGAAGTCGGATATCGACATTTCTCACTTGAGATTTTCCGAAATGACTTTCTCCATTCTCATCTTGCACCAAGTTTCCTTCTGAAATAAACAACCAATATCATTTCGTGAGTTTGTGTTTTGCGAGTCCTCATGACTCTGCCCTTTGACTGATCCATTTTGCGAGTCAGCAAAATGCTAATCTTGTGCCACATGCCCTTCCCAACACCAACGGCTAGGATTTGCCTCATGATTTCGGACCTCTGTCTCACGTTAAACTTCATGCAACTTTATTATCCTGATCGCCCAAGGTTCGCTAATCTGAACTTAACATGGAATCACAGCCGTTGAAAAATGAACTTGCTCCCTCGCTCGATTTGAGTCCATATTAGACTGCTCTGAGTGTTTCTCTTTGACGCTTCTTGCGCAGGCTATGAACTTGGGCAACGAGCTGCCCTTGACAACTATATGTGATAACACAATCTATTTATGAATTGTTCGTGTAATTATGTGATCTATTCATGATCAGTCTGTGTAATTGAGTGATAGATGTTATATATATGAGCATACCCATAGAGGTAGATTACAATGCGAGTGCAAGAGAGTACATATTGCGAGGAGAGGATGGTTATATGCCTATGAAGGATATTGTAATTCTCCATTGAATAAGAAGAAGACTGATAATCATTTCCTGTGTTTTTTTCCTGATTTGAGTTTCCACATAAATCATTTTTTCAAGTGTATGATTGATGTGCTTGGTTTTGTGAGTGTTTGATCTTTCTTAGTTTATGCTATGTTATAGATTCTTTGTTTTGCTTTCTCTACCCAACAAGTGGTATTAGAGGGATTTTGTTGAGATTGTTGTTTCCACCGTGTGAAGATTTTTCTTCCTTTCCGTGAGGCCCTGAAATTGGCGGTAGTTTCACAAAGCAAGAGGAGATAGCTTGCATGAAGGAGCTAGGCATCCAGATCACACGCGTTCAAAGGACATGAGGATTTAGGAGGATCCATAAGCTTGAAATAGCACTAGATCTATGTGGTGGAGCACTAGATCTATGGTGGAAAATCGCTAGATCGAATAATGGCTCAGGTCATAGATCTGTTTGCAAAGGTGTCATGTATCACGTTAGCCCTATTAAGAGAGTCATCGTGTTGTGACCTGGTGGAGGTTTTCACTATGGAAAGTGTAGTTGGTTTTTCCACAGTCTTGGAGAGCATTTGTGTAAAGAAAGATTGCATCCCTACCTGGTTAAAGGAATCATGTGATGTTGAAAGTAATGCCCCCATATATGAGGAGTCATGCCATGTATCTATTAAGAGTTCACTTTTATTTAAATATTGTGGAATTTGTTTCAATATAAGGTTGTTTGGATAATTAAAAGTGAATTTTAAATTTTTACTTTTATTTTTATAAAAGACCTTTGTTTGTTGAAACGTGAGGAGAGCTATGGTGTGGTCATTTTGTGGAATTTAATGATCGGTTGGCAAAGTTCGGGTGATCCTTGTGGAAATAATAATAGTTTTCTTGGAGTTCTCCTTGGTTAGGACGAGAACTTTCTATGGAGTGCTACAGTTTATCATGTGAAGTGATAATGTTCACCGTCAAGCAATGGAAAATTGAATCATTGGAAGATGAGCATGAAACAACAAGAGCAGTGATGGTCGAGTCATCGTGAGAGAAAAAAAAATTGTATTTACTTAGAAATTATTGATTGCATGTAAATGGGCATATGTCTATAAGAACTGGATAGGCATGCGTATCCCTGGTTTATCAGGTCACCTATGAAAATTCTAGACATATATTTATGTATATTAAATATGTGGGGGGGCATGTATGTTGGGTTAGCCTTAACTCGGTGAAAGAGTTAATGAGTTAAATCTGTGTTTAGGTCAAAGCAGTTGGTTTTCGGGTCCATGTGTTTTGGGTATCTCATGGTATTGTGTCCATGTATTTCCATGTAATGAAGCCTATAAAAGGCTTGATGAACTCCATTGTAAATGGTCCTGAAGGTAAGCGATGAAGGCTTACTTGGTCGGTTTGGCCGGATTTGGTGAAAGTTGTTCGAATGCAAAGTTTGAGGTGGAGCAATGTGTCGATTTTAGAATGATAGGTCTGTAGAAACATTGATGTTTTGGTAGGTCAATCAAGTGTTTGAGAATATATGATGAAGTTAAGTTTATATCCATGAAACCTGGAAAATATTACAAGGAAGTTAGGATCGGCTAGGCATGTTCAGTAATGCCAAGCTGCAACAATAGTTGTGGACAAAAGCGGTTGTGCTATCTGGTAATGTGGTCACCATCAGTTGCAAAAGAAAAGAAGATTTATTAAGAGGTATGAACTTGTCATTTGGTAATTACTCAAATGTGAAATTATTTGGTTGTGATGCTTATAGTTTTTTATTATCTTTCTAAGTAGGACCTAGATCAAATAGGTAGATCTTTGATATGGTGATGATGTTAAGGGATGTAGATAGGGGGATCCTACTACCCACATAATCATCATGGAAAGAGATGCATTCTTTGATGAATCTCCTTTTATAAAGGGATTTATATGGAACAACCAGAATGGTTAGTTCAAAATCGCAACAGGAGATTTGTTTGCAAACTCAAAAATCATTGTATGACCTGACGCATGCTAGGAAAATGGTACAATATGTTTATTCCTTCATGGTGAGCCAAATTTTACAAGAAGTAAGTATAACCATTGTCTTTATGGTATATTCATTATCTTGGCGTTGTATGTTATGCTTGTTGCAAGCACAAGCATGGTTGAGATCAACAGGTTGGCTCAGTTGGTTGAGACTTTGGTTATGAAGGATCTGAGAGAAGGAAAATAAATCTTGGGCATGGAAATACACAGAGATAGGAAATATGGTAATCTTGGTTATCACAAAAAAAATATGTGGTGAAGATACTCAGGAAATTTAGTATGAATAATGTGAAACTGGAAAAATCCCTTTGGCTTTCCATTTTAAGTTATTTTCAAGTTTATGTCCTAATTGATGAAGAAGAAAAGGGTTATATATCTTGAGTACTATATGCTAGTAGGAAGTTTGATGATTGCGGTGGAGAAATGGTCAACATTTCACATGCAGTTGATGTTGTTAGTAGACACATGGAGAAACCAGGTGAAGATCATGGAAATGGGTGCTTCAAACATAGAATCACAAGTATCACCTATAGTGGTTGTCGTGATTTGATCTCTCGTTATGATTCATGAGATTTGGACAAGTGCATCGGTTTATTAGAAAGGTTATGATGGAGAAAGAATGGTCCATACTGGAGTGAATCGTGTAGGCATGTTCATGTAACAGTATTGTTAAAGAAGTTGCGGAGTTGTGATGGTGTTTGGCTTCTATTGCAGAAAAGGTGATGAATTCATGGAATGATATATCATGTAAATTTTTTTCAAGGTGGGGATTGTTGGAAACATGCCAACGAATTTCTTCATGCAGTTACATGTAGATGCACATGCACATGCACATGCATGCAATCTATTTATGAACTGTTCATGTAACTATGTGATATATTCGTGATCAGTTTGTGTAACTAAGTGATAGATGTTATATATACGGGCATACTCATAGAGGTAGAGTACAATGCGAGTGCAAGTGAGTACATTTTGGGAGGAGGGGATGGTTATATGCATATGAAGGCTATTGTAATTCTCCCTTGAATAAGAAGAAGACCGATAATCATTGCTCATGGTTTTCTCCTGATTTGGGTTTCCACATAAATCACTGTGTCAAGTGTATGATTGATGTACTTGGTTTTATCAGTGTTTGATTTTTCTTAGTTTATGCTATGTAATAGATCCTTTGGTTTTGTTCCGCTACCCAACACTGGTGAGCTCCCTATAATCCATGTGTGTAAAAACAATAATACAAGTGCTTGCGAAATACATCCCAAGGCTCGAGCTTATGATAGACGAAATGTCCCAAACACAATATGAGACTTACAGTTCCACTTATTATATTTCCAAAATAGAATGCCAATTGCCTAGAACTTTTCAATAAAAGGATACTAAAACACTAAGGGGGCCTCTGCCAAGAGGATTTTAAAGAAGCCAAGATCCCCGAGGGCATACCTATGTAGACAGAACAACGCATAAAATATAGATCGTACCTAGAATATGCCTATCCTATAAATCCATATAAAGCGCATTAATGTAAATCCATATAAAATTAAGATATTTTAAATATTAAAATATTTACAGCTTAATATTTTTTAGATTTTTATATATATCTAATAAATCCAGAGTTAAAATAAAATGAAATTTCTTATTTCAAATAAAATTAAATCTGATGCGAATATATGGTAGTTTTATGGGATGAACCTTCTTTGACTAATATTTAATGTATACATAATTGTTAGGTAAATGTTTTATTCATATAATTATAATAAGGTAGTAGGAGACAACAAATTGGTGTAAGAGTTCCATAGTTTAGTGAGGATTACATATTCTATCTTACTTTTAGATTTGAACTTGTTATCTACTAAATACAAGTTTTTAACATTTGAACCTACTTATACTATATTCAAATTATATTTGTAGAGAAAATTTGATTCAATCATTCTTATTTAAATCGAACAACTAATGCTGATAAATTTTTTTCATTCTAAAATAATTGGGACATTCTGTATGTGTAAGTTAATTTATGGCCCCTTCCTTTAAGCACGATGAATGACATTCATGCTTTTATAAATTTAATAAATGTTGACGCTTTCTCAAAATAACGACTGACGTAATTTTGTCATACGACTTGTGACCACTGACCATTTTTTTTTCATTATGTACAATACTTTAGTTCGTCCATTCCAGAAGAAAAATATACCGCGCTTCACACTTTATATGGCGAGGTGTTTTATGAATTGCGGGATATTAGCTTATTCGGTAACATACATAATTTTGCGCAGACAAATATGAATGATTATGCTTGTATCTTTCATGTGAACGATGATATGCAAGCAGAAGAGTGAGATTCTCCAAGATTTGATCCTGTCTTAGGAAAGCTGCAGAAACCATTATCGACAAATTTTGATGAAGATTTCGTAGAACTGGATGATCTTCTAAATCCATTAGACATTAACTCTTCTGCTAATCTAGAAAGGATACATTGTCGGATGCCTAACATTTGATAGAAAGGATACATTGTCGGATGCCTAAAAAAGTGCAGAGAATTTTGCTACTCCATCAATAGCGTCGTGTGCAATGTTGAATTTGGTGAAAAGGAATTCCTCCCAGGATAGATTTTTATCCTATTATTTAGTGATGGTTGTAATTAATAAGATCAAGTTAAAATATGGATGAGATCACATTCATTTCAGTTTCTTGTGTAAATTAATATAAATTTATGTATGCCCGTAGAGGTAAGGAGGAGGATATGAGAGAGTTTGCAAGTCTGCTATAAATCTCCATGATTTGAATAATAAGACAACCAATACCTCTGCTTGGTGGACTTAGCCTAACATTTGGGTGAATCACCTGAAATCTATGTGTTTCTAATCTGCATGATTGTTAATTATCATATGTGAATAATGTTTTCCGCATTTGTAATTCTAACCAGTAGTATCAGAGCTAGGAAAGAGCGATTTGGCTGTGGAGAAATGCCTTGATGAATGAACCGCCGATTTGTTGGAACTTGGAGAACCACCGATTTGTTGGAACTTGGAGGGAGACGGACGCACGCCTCGCTGGAGATGCTCATGGCAGCGCTAACTTTTACATCAGCACGTAGATCGCTTGATACAAGGAGCGCCACGTTCTTGTGGGAGCATCGTTTCTCTATCGGCGTTGGGGTCGCTACATAAGTGGAGCATCGATTTTAATGGTGGAGTTATATTTAGGGGGATACATTTCAGCGCTCGCCTGTATAGGGGAAGGGAGCGTCGATCTTCCCTTCCTTAAACGAAACATTCCCATGGTTTGAAAAATTAAAGGTATGAAGTTCTACAATGTTTTGAATTAAATATTGTATGCACAAAACAAAAGGGTGGAGGAATTAAAGGTCTTTTTTTCAAAAATGATTTTTTTTTAAAGATTGTAAAATTCAAGTAGGTGGATGCTTTTAAAAAGTGATTTGTTTTTTTTTAATAAAAGGTGAGGTTAGTAAAAATGTTTTTTATTAAACCTTTTGGAGTTTATACCATTATTCCTCTTATTTTTTAAAGGGACTTGGTTTTATAAGTAGTGGTTTTGGATTTTTTTCTTTTGTTAATGACGAAAACTTAGAGTGCTAAGTTTGAAATCGAGTGGAGCATCATTTCTCTACATAAATGGAGGAATTAAAGGTCTTTTTTCAAAAATGAATTTTCTTTTTTAAAGAATGTAAAATTCAAGTAGGTGGATGCTTTTAAAAAGTGAATCTTTTTTTTTTAATAAAAGGTGAGGTTAGTAAAAAGGTTTTTTATTAAACTTTTTTATTAAACCTTTTGGAGTTTATCCCATTATTCCTCCACAATTTTTAAAGGGACTTGGTTTTATAAGCAGTGGTTTTGGATTTTTTTCTTCTGCTAATGACGAAAACTTAGAGTGCTCAGTTCGAAATCGAGAAGTTCAATGGAAAAAAAAAAATCAAGATCTTGAAGGTTAAGATGCACAATATGTTCTTGAAACAAGGCATGATAAAGACACTTTTGGGAAAAGCAAAGCAACCCACGACCATAACAGAGGAAGATTGGGATGAGATCGATGCGAGACCACTGAGTGCCATACGTCTATGTTTGGCCAATGATGTTCTGTTCAACATTGTTGCAGAGAAGGCAACAGTCGGTTTGTGGACAAAGCTGGAAATATTGTATATGATGAAATCCTTGACTAACATGATCTTCTTGAAAAGGAAATTGTACAGTTTGCACATGAAGGAAGGTACAAAAATATCTGATCATTTAAATACTTTTAATACTCTTTTAGCCCAGTTGACTAGCATGGGAGTAAAATTCGATTCTGAAGACAAAGCAATTACATTATTGTTTTTTTTCCGCCTTCATGTGATCACTTTGTTACCTCTATTAGTTTCAACACAATATAAAGTATTGAGTTTGATGTTATTGTTGGAGCATTGTTGTCTGAGGAAACAAGGAAGAAAACAAATTTAGAAACCTCTACATTTAAGGCGATGATGGTTAGAGGTAGACCTAAAGAAATAGGACAGGGTCAGAGGGATTTTTGTCGATCAAATTTGAAGGGAAAGAAGAGAAAACCTAAGTGTTGGTTTTGTGGCAAATCTGGACACCTGAAAAAGGATTGCTGAAAGAAACAACAAGCCTCCAAAAAAGACCCTCCAAAAGAGACGAGGGAAGCAAACACAACTGAAACAGGTTCAATAATAGATTCAAGTATGACTCATGAAGTTTTATCAATTAGTATTAGTTCACGTCATCATCAACACTTGTTATTAGATTCCGGTGCTTCAAATCACATGTTTCTTCATAGACACTAGTTTGTTACTTACCACTCTATAGATGATGGAATAGTTTACAAGGGAAATGATATCTCGTGTAAAGTTGTGGGAATTGGTAGCATTCAAATAAAGATGTTTGATGTAATTGTTAAAACACTAACCGATGTGAGACATGTACATGATCTTAGGAAGAACCTAATTTCTTTGGGAGCCTTAGACACTGGAGTATATAAGAGTATTGTTCAAGGTGGAGTTATGAAGGTCTACAAAGGAATCCTACTCGTCATGAAGGAGAAGAAGGCTGGAAACCTATTTCTGTTAGAAGGCGGAACTGAGTTAGGTCATGCGACAGCTTTGAGACATATGAGAAAAAGAGGATTGAAGGTATTATTTAATCGCAAGTTGCTTCTAGTCTAAAGTATTTAAAGTTAGATTTATGAAAGAACTGTATTTATGAAAAACAAAATAGGAAGAAATTTAAAACCAAAAGACACATCAACGAACAAATCCTTGATTATATCCATTCTGATGTTTGGGGACCATCCCCTACTGTTTCGTATGGAGGATCATCATATTTTGTTACTTTTATAGATGATTTCTCCAGCAAGGTGTGGATCTATACGTTGAAAAGAAAGGCTGATGTGTTTATTGATTTCAAGCAGTTTAGAGATTTAGTGGAAATGAGCACTGGTAGATCCATTAAATATTTAAGAACTGATAATGGTGGTTAATTTATGTCAATGGAATTTGAGAACTATTGCAAGGATTTTGGGATTGATAGACATAAAACCATTACCTATACTCCTCAACAAAATGGAGTTGTTGAACGCATGAACAAAACTCTTCTAGAGAGAGCAAGGAGTATGCTTAGTAACACCAACTTGTAGCAAGAACTGTAGGCATACACAATAACTATAGCTTGTTATCTAGTGAATCGATCACCATCAACAACAATAGAGTGCAAGATTCCTGAAGAGGTATGGACAGGTCACCCTTGTAATTATTCTAATCTTAAAGTTTTTAGTTGTGAAGCCTATGCTCTAATTACAAAACATCATCACTCTAAATTAGATCCAAAATAAAAAAGGATTACCTTTGTTGGATATGGTGATGGTATTAAGGGGTACAAGTTGTGGGATACTAGTTCCTAGAAGATCACCATTAATGGAGATGTAATATTTGATGAATCATCTCTCATCAAATCATATGTAGATGTTCAAATGAAACAATAAGAAGTGCCTAAGTATCAACATATTCAATTTGAAGCCAATTCAAATACATATGAAACTAAACATGAACAAGTTTATGAAGATGTTCATGAAGAGTTTCCAGCAGAAGAAGACATGGTTGATTATAACAATCAACAGAATGTGGATGAGCCACAAACTTCCCTGAGGCGGTCTACATGGGTCATAAATACTCCAAGAAGCTATGATGATTTTGTTTTGTCAGTTTTTTTAAGTACTAATGATGATGACTCTTCGTGCTATCAGGAAGCTGTGAAGGGTTGTAACAATGATAAATGGAAATAATAAATGAAGGATGAAATGAAGGCATTAGAGAGGAATGCCACATGGGACTTGGGAGAACTTCCAAGAGACAGAAAAACTGTAGGTTGCAAGTGGGTCTACAAGCTAAAGAAAGGTGTTGATGATAAGGTGGAAAGGTACAAAGCAAGGATGGTTGCGAAAGGATATTCTCAGAAAGAAGGTATTGACTTTAATGAGAATTTTTCACTAGTTGTTAAGTCTGTTTCAATTCAAATTGTGTCAGGATTAGTTGCATTACTTGATTTGAAGTTGGAGCAACTAGATGTTAAAACTGCCTTCTTACATGGATATTTGGATGAGAAAATTTACATGGAACAACCTGAAGGGTTCGTTCAGAATCACAACAAGAAATTTTTTTGTAGGCTCAAGAAATCATTGTATGGTTTGAAGCAGTCTCCTAGACAATGGTACAAGAAATTATACTATTTTATTGTCAGCCAGAATTATACAAGGAGTGAGTATGATCATTGTGTCTACTTTAAGAAATTAAATAATGGCATATTCATTATCTTAGTATTGTATGTTGACGATATGCTTTTAGCAATAGAAAACATAACTAAGATCAACATGTTAAAGGCTTAGATGGCTAGGATGTTTGATATGAAAGATATAGGAGCATCAAGGCAGATTTTGGGCATGGAGATATTCAGAGACATGAGGAATGATAATCTTTGGTTGTCACAATAGAAGAATGTTGAGAAGATACTTTTGAGGTTTGGTATGAATGATGTGAAACCAATTTCAGCCCCTTTGGCTTCCCATTATAATCTTTCTTCAAGTTTATGTCCTAGTACAAAATAAGGAAAGGAATATATGTCTCGAATACCATATGTTAATGCAGCAGGAAGTATCATGTATGCGATGGCTAGTACAAGGCCAGACATTTCACATGCAGTTGGGGTTGTGAGCATATATATGGAAAATCTAGGTAAAGAGAAATAAGAAGCAATGGAATGGGTGCTTCAGTATTTGAGAGGTACAAGTGATTACTGTATCACTTATAATAGTGGTTGAGAATTAGTTTGTGGATATGGGGTGAAATCATGAAGATGGATTACACTTTTTCTTGTTTTATGAGAAACAAAACTGTATTTTCATAAGTTCTTCAACTTCCGACACACAAAAGTATTTTTTTTTATTTAGAATTTCACTTTATAGTAAAATACAAATTTGTGCCCCCGTATGGGGTGACATGTGTACAACAGTGGACATGCGGGAGGCTCTCGGGACGCTCATTTATGGCATCAACCGGCGAGCACCCTCCAATTATTAATTAAGCCATGGCCAACACCCGCCACTTCCAGTTGATGAGCCCTCTCATGCGCGAGAGAGGTACCCGTCGACAGAGCACTAACAACACAACGTTAATGGAAATTGCGGGCACAACAATTTGGTGTTTTATCATGGCAATGGATAGGGTAGAGCAACATTGGCCCCTCACAACGCTCATTCTGTCCGAGATGCATTTTCGACCTCTGCCAAAGACTAAGAAAGGAGAGGCCAAGCTGCAATTCTGACCCCCACCTATTAGGACTCCTCTCGGGGTCTCCACCATGCCTAGGCTCAGAGGAAAATCACGCCGAGGGGCAGCCTGGTACAGGGCTGAATCCCAATGCAAGTGCATACAGAAATTTGAGTGCGCTCTTGCACTAGCGTCCACCCAACGCAAACAACATCCCTGGTCGCCTCCCATGGCAATTGTCGAGGAAATTAGCCTAGAGGAGGCTATGTAGAGCCATCCTCCCATTGCACGAGCAGAGGAAAGCAAGCCACCGCCCGGTGCCACCCTGGGGAGCCTCAGCGTCGCTAGAGTGGAGGACCTCTTCCCACCCTACATTGTGGAGGAGGAAGCCCCTCCGGATGACACCACAGGGATGGAAGACATAGGGATGGCAGAGCCAGAAGGGACACTGACCCGACCAGCAGGAGACTCCAGCACTCGAGTAGCGAGGGACTTTGGCACACGGACTTCCGACGACAACAGAGGAATGGACCGGAACATCTTCTCAGAACTCTCGCACCTGCCACTCATTTTCGAGCTCCGAAGCCTGTTGGACGACCTGGCTTTTCATATTTCCAGAATGGATCAGCGACTGGATATGCTCTTCGTAGCCTACTCTAAGAACCTTCAGAAGCGACAGTGCCCAACGTGCGCGCAGGTGTACTCGCTTCCAGCACGTTGGCGTCAGTCAGGACACAAACATGCGAGCACAAGCAAATAGTTCCACTAGAGCTCTGGTTAGGAGTCTCTTTGCCCTTTTGGTTTAGTTAGATTGTTCAGTTTCCTTATGACTAGATATGATCTCTTTTTTGAAACTCGTTAGCACTGCAGCCCTGGTTTCCCTTGGGCAGGGTGTGCAAATGTATCTCTTGGTAACAACTATGCACTCGGCACTAGAGACCCAGTTTTCCTAGTTTCCTGTTCAGGCGGGACAACCGGCATCATCACCAATCACTGTACACTCTTATTTTTGCTAATATAACAGGTTTCACCCTTTTTATTTACAAAAAATAAATAAAAATACAAATTTGTGAATATTTTGTTAACTTTTCAATGACTATTTTTCAATTTTTTTTTATCATGATTTGGTATGTTAATTTCACAATTGTTTAAGAGTATGTTTCTTAAACATGAAAGGAATGATAATGAGTTACTTTTTCCTACAACAATGTATCTATTATTAAACTTATGTTTTTAAGAAACTAAATATACTGCAACAATCTACAACGACTCTATTTTATAATGACTATAATTTTGAATCTAACAGATGAATATTATAATTTCTAGAATTTTTTGAAGTTGACCAAGATGAAAATGTTGCAGATTTTAAACACATGTTTTTCTACACCTTATATCTATCTTAATTTTTACTTAAAACTAAAATCTAAATATACCCTTTTGAAAAGAACAGTTTAAGGATTATGAATATATTTTTTTCTATATTTTTCACTGTATATTTTTAGAGATACCGATATTTCATTTCACCAAATCATAATGTGCGCTTAAAATATTATGTAGTGATTTTTTTTAAAAAATAAATAAAATTAGATAAAAATAAATAAAATGAAAAAAATTTATAGGAATTGAAAGTAGATTCAATTTTTGAAATGTTGGTGTCATTTTCGAAACTGAATTCTCAGTATCTGCAAGCGTCTGCAACCTACAAAGTTCAAGTAATCTTGGGGAAATTCTTTGGTTTTTGTTTATAGTCTCAATTTCATGTTTTTGGCTGAAAGACTAAAATCTAACAGAAACCGTCAAAACTAAACGGTTCCAAGTTTTTGAGCTGAAAAAACCTTCTTTCGGTCGAAAGGTTGTTCAAGGAATTTCGTCAGTCTGAAAAAATGAAAAGACACATCGTATTGTTTCATTTCACACCAAATTGTATAAACTGGGCTTTCGGCCAAACACATTTAACACAATTCATCGAATGGAAAGACACGTATGAGCTCGAGGACAGGGATTTCAAAACATTTATTTTACTGATTGCAGCTGTATTCTTTTCTTTATTTATTTCTTCCCTCTGTTCCATAGGCTTAATCAGAGGATCAATATCGATACATGATGGTTTTCTGGAGCACCTAAACAAAGTTTCGAATCATCTTTTTGTTTTTTGTTGAATAAGGTAATTGATGTTTGTTCAAGTTTTTATTGGAATAACAATTTATATGTTGAAAGATAAATGTTGAGAATTTTTTCAAGGTGAATTTTTTGTTGAACATATCTTTTACAGATAACTATAAAATTCATGGGAAACAAAAGTTTGTGCAAGAGAAAATTTGATCGCACTCGAGATGATACTCACCAAATCGAACAAAGGAAAGAGATTTATTGGAGAAATAAACGAGAACGTGCAAATATTGAAGAAGGAAACGATGATAATGTGAATAGAAACTTTCAACAAGAAGAAGTTCAACTAGGTATGCATGCACATATGATGATCAAGCACATGACACATGTTGGGACTGTATTCAAAATGTACAGAATTTAAAGTATAGAATTCAAATTTAAAATATTGTAAATAATATAATTGATTGTAATTACAATTTGATGTTTTTCAAAACATATAAATAGATTTTTCTCATAATGTCGAAGAAGACGTTGAAACTAAAATTGAAGCAGAAGACATTGAAACCAAAATTGATGCAGAAGACGAATCACCTATAGATATGTACATAAATTTAGATATTATACAAGATGAACACTCAAGTATATATAATTTAGTGAATTTTTGTTCGGTTTATGTTTTTTAATATAATCATTAAATTAAAATATGCAGGAGAATCTATCAACATTGATGATGAAATATTAGAAAATGTTGATACTGTCAAATTTGGGAAGAAAAAAGCAAAACATTATATAAGATATCAAACTAAGAATATGTATAATACTTTTTTCCAAGATGAATCAGTAACAGTATAAGCTCAACTTTTACTTTGTCTAATGAAGTCAAGAAATTTAAAAGAAGCTACATCATTATTGGGTATTCAAAAGTTGACAAAGGATACAAATGTGAAACATAATGTCTTTAACAATATAACTAGTGTATTAAAAGATTTTGAAAAATCTCGAAAACAAGATGTCTGTGTTGCACGTAGAGTGATACAAACAACAGTTGTTTCATCTAGCAATATAAAAGATCGTTTGGCATGACACATGGCAAAAACGATGGAAACGTCAAGAAAAACATTGCACAAACATAGAAAATTTTGATTGCAAATAGATGTAAATGATGAATTGGCTTGTTGGACAATGATTTCTAGACAACCCTACAAAGATAGATTTGTAGAAAATGTTAAAGAATTGGCTCGTAATTGTTGGTTGGAAGAATCTCGTGTTTCACCACACACAAGGGATGTGTTGCAACGAAGAATAACACGAAAAGAATATGAAGAACATCCAAAACATATATTGCCAATGACATAAATAGAGTTGTTCAATAAGTTCAATAAGTTCAAAGAAGAGCACAAAGAATTTAAAATTTCCATCAATACATTTGTGCAACAAAAACCATGGTTTGTTAGACCCATCACTGTTCGTGACACTTGTTTTTTTCGTTATCATGTCGAATTTGAGTTGTATTATGGCACTTTTTGGATTTTGGTAAAACTTTATGGCCACGTTCACCTCCTCCTTCCACATTCCTTATTTTTATATATGAAATTCTATGTGAAAGAGAAGATGATGATTTATTTTACAAAAAGAAATGTGTTGGTGGAAAGAAATGTGATCATTGTGGAAATCTAAATTTGTTTCATTCAAAATATCATATTGATATGAATGATCAATCATTTTCTAATATAAGAGTCAATTGAAAAATGAATGAATATATCAAGAACATGGCTCCACATTATTCAAATGTTATTTCCAAAAGGATTGATTTGAAGGTAGATAAAATTTGTGTGATAGATTTTTTGAAGAAGTTTGAGGAGGAAATCTATAAATACACCAAGCATTCACATAGAGCTTGATGGAAAGATCTACAATTCAAACAATCTCGTGAAGTGTTTCCACCATGGACAATTTTGTCTGTAGTTGATTTTGCAGAGAATTACGCATTCGCTGCACAAAAAGAAATACAGAGAAAATATTATCATTATGATCAAGTCACAATATTTTTCTACGTTCTATAAATACATGCTCAATGGAGTCTCGATAACATAGAAAGCACCAACAATAATCGACATGTTATTAAATAATATTACTTTTATATAAGTGATGATCGAGCACACAACACACATTATGTACAACATTGTTTTGATAAATTTTATGGTTCATTGAAAGAATGCGAAATCAAATTCGATCGACATTGGATATGGTCAGATCGGTGTGTGGGTCAATTCAAATATTCTCGATCATTCTATTGGTTATGTTGTCTTCATAAAAAATTTAACATTACACATTGTTGGAATTTTTTTGAGACTCATCATGGAAAATGACAGTAAGATGGTGCAGGGGCATGTATAAAATGAGTACTTTGAAGGTATCAGATGAACCCTCATGCTGATCGATTTGAATCTGCTGAACAAGTTGTTGAATGGTGCAAAATGGTGCTAAGCCATGAATATAATCCATCAAGGGATGTGCGCAGGTGTGTCTATATATAAATGTTACATGTATGTACACATGATATATAAATTTGAACGTGTTCAAATTTATATTCAATCTTCAATCATTTTCTTGAGAGATTTCAAGTTAACAAGTTCTTGTCTTTTATAGGTTTTTTTGGTATGTTGGAATCAAAGATGTAAATATATCAATCCCATATGACGCCAATACAATACCTGAGACATGAAAAATACATTCAGTTAAAAAAAACGTTTTCAAAATGGGTTTGCGTTTGATAGAAGAAATGAGTCTTTTTCTTGTTCAATTTTCATAGAGGATACACAATCCATATATATTTGTGAGAACGGAAATGCAGAATATGTTAAAGCTTGGAGACATACCGAACTTAATGTAAAATGGAAACTGTCACTTGCACGCTGAAAGGAGATGGAATCAAATGAAACTATAGTGTCAGTTGATGGCGATAGAGTTTTTTATCTTGTTAGATAAGGTAATTTTTATGTTTAAATTTTTTCAAATAACTTGTAGATGTACTTGTGTGATAATATAACATGAATTATTTGTTTTCCAATATATCCAATTATTTGCAGGAGATGTTTTTTCCATGGTTGCACCTGTAGAAAACATTGAAAACGTGAAATATTATTTTATGCGATGCACAGAACAAAAAATGAGGCTATTAGAAGATTTTGATGCTAACGGTTTTGTATATGAAAGAGGATCCATTATATTGAAAGGATATTTTTTTCAAGAAACCCATCAAACCGATACTCATGTTCACTTTCAAGACTACTAGTCAGATGTCACAAGTTGTCAATATAGTCATTTGGTATGTGCAGTGCGCATAAAGTTAATAGAAGTTCAATAAAAAAAATAAAAAAAGTTAGAAAATGGAAAATGTCAAAAGTTGATTATGAACGAATAATTGAAGATGGAATACTATTACGATGTTTTTAAACAAGCGGCACATGTACATTCCAGAATTTGTTGACTTGTTTTGACTATTTTCAACTATATTTCCAAATAGGATATTTATAAAAATGGTACATGTATAAAAAAATTCGGATCATTCTTAAAAAACACAGATAAAATATGGTTCAACCATATTTTATCTGTGTTTTTCAACCATTACACCAGTCAAAATTATTTTATGAGCATTACACCAATCAAAATTGAGTTGTATACCTCTTGTGTAGTGAGCATTTTATTTTAAAGTAAAAAATTGTTAAACACAATTTCCATTGAACACTTACTTTTTTGAATAGTATTTTTTTCCATTTGATTTTAATAATATTGCATTAATTTTAAAAAAAGTTAAAACATATTTTATATTTTCTATTTTAATAATATCTTGTTTCAAAATTTAACTCATTCAGATTTTTATTCTATTTTATGAGCATTAAATATAAATTAAAGTTGAATTGGACATCCATCTTTTATTTTGAATATTTTTTTTAATTATTGTTCTCAAAATAAATGAAAAGTTAAAAACATCTCTTTCATTTTGAGATTTTATTTTATTACTTGGGTATACGAACTTTGAGGTGAATATCTCTTCTAGCTTTAGCATTTTCTTAATGAAGTTACATGATAAAATTAAATAAGAGTTGATCATCTTTTCCATTTTAAGGTTTTATTTTACAATCACACCATTTTGAGCATTTTATTTTATCATTATCACACAAACCAGAAAAGAGTTGAACATCTCTTCTATCTCAAGATTTTATTGTATAAACATTACCTGATTAATTTGGATCCCTTCTATCTGGAGAATTTTATTTTTATTACTATTGCACCAATCAAAGAAGAGTCGAACATCTCTTCTATCCTAGATTTGAGAGCATTGACTTCTTTAAGTGGTAATTTTTTATTTTATTTTTAAGTTAATATTGTAACAACTAAAAACAATTTAAACATATCTTTCACTTGTTGTAATAACACTTAACTAATAATATCATATATATATACCAATATATCCATTCTAATGATTAAGTTGATTTACATTTAAAATTTGAAATTATTTAGAATCTCTATTTTAATAATTAAGTTGATTTTCATGTAAACTTATTTAGAAACTTGTTAATCATTAAAATTAAATTGTAATTAATAGATCTCTTCTCTAACAAAGTTAAGAAACTTAATACAACCTTGCCTAAAGTCAAGTGAATTAAATTGTAATTAATAGATCTCTTCTCTAACAAAGTTAAGGAAATTAATACAACCTTGCCTAAAGTCAGGTGAGGACCCTTACAATAATGTGAGTTTATGTGAATAATACTAAAACATAACCTGCAAATCATTTTTCTAATGTAATTATCTTTCATACATGTTATTTGAGTTGTACAAGGGGTATGTGTTGTTCTTTAGCATGTCTAAAACACAATGCTTGAATACATACTACCTCCTTTGAATTCCACATTGGTTAACTTATTCCAAAATGAAATACAAGTTTTCTGAAAATGAATTGGTAGATCATGATGGCTAATTAAAATTGGTCTATTGAATATCATTGTTTCTCTGCCAAGGATTAGTGAAAAGAGAAATTCCAAAGGAAAGATGATGATCAAGCCTACACAACAAAGTTCAAGAAATTATTAAGTTTGTCATAGTAAATCGCTCTGCAAACTAGGGTTTGGGTAACCACAGCTGCCGCGAACTGAGCCCAGAAGATGACAGCCCTGCAGGGGCCCTTGAATTGCAGGGAGGGGGTGCCATCCGGTGTCTCCTATAGCCAAGTGACGGCCAACGAAAACCCTGAAGCAGGAACGAAGCGATCGACTTTCGAAACGCCTCCAGACATGCGCGCGCAGCTATTGGCAGAGGGGACCTTCAAAGATAGGGAAATGGACATCGATCCAGCTAAGGAAAAGATCCCTGTAAACATTTAGGCCCCTTGGGTGCCAGGAAAATGCATCCCACAAGCACCACAAGCCCCAAAATACGTGGTCATCTCACCACGCATTAAGGAGTAGAAGCAATACATGTGAGATAACGCCTTGGTAGGGATTTTTTTAGGGCTCTAGCCCTCTGAGCGTGACCTGGTCAAATGGATACAGTACTGGTGGAAACCAAAAGGCCACTATGATTTACAGCTGGGTTCGAAGGGATTCTTCACAATCATCTTCCACAACCTCGAGGATCGAAACCGCATCTTCGATGGAGGGCCATACTTCTACAACTCGGTCGGCCTATTCCTGAGATTCTGGACAGAAAAGTTTATCCCTGAAAAGGAAGACTTCGCCCATGCGCCGGTATGGATCAGAATGTACTCTCTCCCCCAGGAATTTTGGCTGGAAGAGGTCCTAGTAGGAATCGACAACACCATAGGCATCTACGTTAAGTCTTCCGAAGCCACTAAGTAGCGGCGCTACACGTCATATGTGTGAATCTGTGTAAATCTGAACATAGCTAAGCTGCTCCCAGGCTCCATTACTCTGGAATATCATGACGAGGACTGGTCCCAAACCATCGATTATGAACACATTCCCTTCCGATGCAGGAAATGCCACGAACATGGTCAGCTCTTCAGAGAGTGCCCTCTCAACATGATCAACAAAGACATAAATCCAGAAAGAGGCAAGGACAAGGAAGGATTCGTGCAACCAGCAGGAAGAAGGTGACAAGGAGGAAGAAAGCAAATGGCCCAGGTAAGCAAAGACCCATCTACTAGCAATAAGTTTGCAATTTTACAAGATCAATCAAAAAACCCGCCAACCCCTGCAAATCTGAATGCACCACCCCCGCACAATGAACCCCAGACCGAGAGCCATGGCCCTGAACAACTCCCAAAGAATAGGGAAAGGGAACCTGCCCCCCTGAGCTTGGCTTGGGAGACACTAGGCCTGCAGGAGGTCGAAGATGGAGATGAGGAAATGGAGCTGGAGGAACCAGACCTCACTGGAGTGGATCTGGAGCACCTGGAACATGCCTACCGACATCAAAAACTTTACACCATACCCAGGGATCAACTCAGGAAAGTACACAAGGTATTTCTCAACTCCTCTGCCGGATCCTCAGCCCGAGCCAGTAAAGCCCTGGGAATCTAGGGTAGTCAGAAAAAAAACTCAAATAAGGGCCAAAAATATGAAAAGAAAAGGCGAAGGAAATCCACAAACAAGCTCATACAGGAAATAGGAAACTTCATGGTAAACTCAGGGAAGATCCACCTGATCTCTCGGACAGCTTCCCTCCTCTCCCCACCCCCCCGTCCTCATGAAGATCATATCCTGGAATATCAGAGGACTCAATGGACGTAGCAAGCAGAAATTTCTACGAGAATTGATCATAGTGGAAATCCCAGACGTTGTTCTGTTACAAGAAACAAAATGTACCTTAGAAGACATTGACCAGCTACTTCCTTACTGCTGGAAACAGGGGAGAGTGATTTCGATTGATGCCACAAGAACAAATGGAGGAGTAGCTATCCTCTAGAATACCAACGCTATGCTGATGGAAAACTTTTATACTACTAGATGGTCTATCACAGCAGAGTATAGGCTCATCGGATCCAACAAGCCTGGACATCTAACCAGCGTATATGGCCCGGCCAGTCCAAGGGACAAACAAGATTTCCTTAGGAGCTTGAGATACTTATCCAACCTAACAAAACATGATAAATGGATTCTTGGTGGGGATTTTAACATCATCCGCAGCCTAGAGGAAAAAAAAGGGGGATCAAGGCGACTAGATCAAGACTCCTGCAACTTCCACAGTCTAATAGATGAACTTCGTCTAATTGATTTGGAAACTAGCAACGACACTTACACTTGGACAAACAGAAGAACTGGGGCACACCAAATAGCTTTCAAGCTAGATCGCTTCCTCTTATTAGAATCTATGATGATGGATGGCACGGCAATGGAATCTACCATCTTGAATCTCCCAAGATTAGATGACTAGCCCATACAATTATGGGTGGATGTCCCAGCCACTCCTGGGAAGAAACCCTTCCGGTTTGAATAGTTTTGGCTAGACCAACCGGACTTCCAGGCAAACATCCAGGACTGGTGGAGGCAGGCTGAGATACCTTAGGGCTCCAAAATGTATCGTTTCCAGCAGAAGCTAAAGAACCTTAAGCAAACACTAAAACTCTGGAACAAGCAAACTTTCGATAGCATTTTCGACTCCCAAAAACAGTTATCTAGGTAAATGGATGAAATACAACACCAAATTAGGGAGCAAGGGCTAACAGATGAGCTAAAAGAACAGGAACTCAAAGTGGCCCAACAGATCGATGATAGAAAGAGAGAGGAAGAAATACTATGGAAATAGAAGTCGCGTATTCAATGGCTCAAGGAAGGGGAGCACAACACCAAATTCTTTTACCAAACGGTCATCCAGAGAAGGCACTCCAACAAGATCACGTATATTATCTCGAATGAAGGCGAAACCCTTCACTCTCATGCTGATTTGGAAACAAACTTGATTGACTATTTTCAAAACCTCCTTACCAAGCCCATCCCAGATAGACAGGCAGCAATCAACAAAATGACAAGGAATGTACCCTCGCTTGTAACCTAGGAGCAAAACGTTGCTCTTCTCTGACCCTTAACCATTGAGGAGGTATACCAAGTGTTGCAGGAAACTCCAAAATGCAAAGCTCCAGGCCCTGATGGCTTCACCAACAACTTTTTCCACTATTGTTGGTCGATGATCAGGACAGAGGTTTGGGAGATTCTGGAAGATTCAAGAGTCACAGGAAAAGTCCTCCAGGCACTCAATGCCACTTTTCTCACCCTAGTTCCCAAAGAAGGGCAGGCACATCAAGCCAGGCAATATCGGCCTATCACCCTTTGCAATGTAATTTAAAAACTCCTTACAAAGGTAATAGCTCAGAGACTTAAGCCGATCTTACCAACAATCATTTCCCTAGAACAATCGGGTTATGTTGAGGGCAGGAAAATATTGGATAGCATCATTCTGGATCATGAAGTAATCCATTCCTTGTAGAAAACCAAAACCCCAGGTATGCTCGTCAAACTAGACCTCTCTAAGGCGTTTGACAAGATACGCTGGGAATATATGCGAGCAATGCTCTTGGCCTTCGGTTTCAACCAAACCTGGGTAGACTAGATTTTAAATTTAACCTCCTCGGCTTTCTTCTCCCTTCTCGTCGATGGTGTACCCTTGAGACCCTTCTCCCCCTCAAGAGGAATTAGACAGGGTGATCCCCTTTCCCCCTTCCTCTTTATTATCACAACTGAAGGACTCAGTCGATCCATCCATGCGGCTTTAGAACATAACCTTTTGACAAGCTTACCCCTGCATGGTATCTCACCCCCTATCTCGCATAGCCAGTTTGTGGATGACATGCTCTTAATGGGCAGCCCTACTGTACGAGAGGCCAGCTCCCTCTAGGATATTCTCCAAACCTTCTCTGAGGCCTCAGGACTGGACTGCAACAAGGAAAAATCCCAAATCTTCTTCTTTAATATGCCCCCTCAGATCCAGCGACACATCTCCAATATTCTCGGTTTCAACAGAAGCTCCCTTCCATCCAAATACCTTGGCTTACCCTTGATTGACAACGCCCTCCAGAATTCCTCCTGGGAGCACCTTCTATCTTTCTTCTCCAAAAGACTTTCCTCTTGGACCTATAGAGCCTTGAACCTACCAAGTCATCTCATTCTGCTCAAATTTATCCTACAAGCTCTCCCGATCTATGCTTTCTCAGTGCTGGCCGCCCCAAAATGCATCCTCAACACTATCAAAAGCTTACAAAGGAACTTTATTTGGCAGGGCCTCAACAAAGAGAAGAAGATAGCACTAGTCAGCTGGGAAAATCTCTGTCATCCCAAGCGACAAGGAGGTTTGGGATTAAGATACCCCTCTATAATGAACAAGGTTCTCATTGCCAAAATCTGGTGGCGCTGGTTAAAAAAACCTGGAGACCTATGGGCCAGACTTTGGAGGAATAAATACACCCCCAATACAGCAGATAAAAACCTAATCAGATGGAATGGAGACAACCCGAGCTCACTAATATGGACAGCGGCCAAGCAGAACAGACAATTGGTTACTCAGCATGCTTTCTGGGAGATAGGGAATGGGGAAACAACTCTATTCTGGCAAGATTCCTGGCAACAATGGCCAGCCCTGAGCGCTGAGGTATGGGCCCGTGACATCTACCCTCAAGCTACACGGATAGGCTTGACAAGAGTAGCAGATTACTGGTAGGACGATCCCACGGAGGACACCTGGCGATGCTGACATTTGGATGGGGAACACATTAACTTGGAGGCACATGTCGATTTGGCACCTCTGCAAGAGGAATTGACCAAACGGAGAATCCCCATAATTGCAGGTGAAGATACTCTTCGATGGGGATACAAGCCACAAGGCTTCTTCAGCACGTGGGAAGCCTACTAGCTAAAATCTCAGTCAAACCCCCCCTCATATTCAGAAGTTTGGGGAAAAATTTGGGATCTTAAGCATTGGTCGAAAGTCACGCTTTTCCTATGGCTGGTCTCACATTAGAGCATCCTAACCTGGGACAATATCTTGAAGAGAGGTTTTGTGGGACCCTCATTATGCATACTGTGTGGAGAGGCAGAAGAAACCATGAATCATCTCCTCAATACCTACCCTTACACAACTCAAATTTGGGATCAAGCAACGCTTATCATGTGCACCTCAAATCGCCACAGAGATAGCATTATAGCAACCATCACAAATTGGAGAGATCAGGCGTTCCATTCTCCCCTCCTCAACCGAATCTGGCAACTTCTACCTAGTTTTATCCTTTGGCAAAATTGGAAAGAAAGGAATAGAAGAATCTTCAGAAACACCTCTCTCCCATGGCAACAGTGCTGGAGACAATGCTATCGCAACGTCATGGAAACTCTCCATCTCAGGAATTGGTCCGATGCCGATTCGGCTTGCTCTCCCTCTAGCTCACTATACTTAGGCACTGGACACCTCTTCCTACTCTTCAAGCATGTCCCCTCCCCCCTTCATCCACCTTCCCTTCGAGCAGCCCCTCCCTTTGGTCTCCTCCTCCATAGGATTTTGTTAAGATGAATTTCGATGGAGCCTCCAAAGGTAATCCTGGCGCTGCGGGCTATGGGGTAGTCATACGTAACCATCATGGGCACATCCTTGACATAGTAGCTGGGCCCCTTGGGCATTCTACAAACAATGTAGCAGAACTCTGGGGACTCATCAAGGGACTGCAACTGGCCATCAAGAGTAATTACACAAAAATGATCGTAGAAGGGGACTCGCAAGTCATCATTAGCCTGCTGCGCCGAATTTTACATGGGGCAAACCCGGACAGTATCTTGCCCAGATGGAGACTGTCACATGGATTACAGACCATGGTTGGTCTAATGCATCCTAATCAGGTTATCATTCCCACACATATCAGAAGGAAATCGAATCAAGTTGCTGATGAATTAGCTAATATGGGCGCCAACTGGAGAGGACTAGACCTCCATTGTAATGCAACCCGGGATCAGAATAACCCTATCTTCCAGCAGTGCATTCGCAAAGATGGAATGGTAGATGCTCCCTCAGATGGGGTGTCAGAGTGGGTGGCGTGGAAAGATTTAGGTGAAGGCATTGGGCATCATGACATGGAGCCACGTGATGGGCTTGTGCCATAGCCCATCACCCCACCCAACGTTTAATTGAGCTTTATTGTGATGCGAGGGCGCATTAACGCACCAGTCCTTTCCCCTTTGCTGCAAATTTGAATGGCATGGTTCAATATGTTTGGGAATCACTTCTGTATGCCAGCTGCAGAGCTCCTCCCATCGCAGCGCAGGCCTATCCCTGTTCTTTTTCACTAAGGCGAGGCGGTCCAGGTTATAATCCTCCAACGAGCGATATTATTTTTCTCAGCCAGTTGCACAGAGTTTCCCATGACATGACCCAGGGGCAGACCGAGGCGGGGCTCTCCCTGGAGGCCTCGAAGACCCTCGATCATGCCTCCTAATTCGACCTCCACTGATTCCTCCCCTCGCCAGTAGTCTAAGTCTATCCCCGTCTCTTTGCAAGCCCAACAGTTCAATTCCATGGCTATAATTTCACGAATGCTAATTTCAATCCTACGACTTTCTCAAGACCCCTCTGTGTTTCTGTCTAGCTCCACGCCTTCCCGCGACCCTCCGGGCGACCTGGGTGGTGGTCCTTCTCTTCACAGTGAGCCCAAGAGGGAAGGTCCTCCTCTCCCTGAGACTGTGGATAGGGTGCAGTTCACAGATAACCTGTCTGTATTGCATGACTTGGTATTTGAGCTCAGGCAAGAGGTAGCGGACCTACAATATCGCATACAAGCAATGGAAGTAAAGGTGGAGAGCTTTCTTAAAATTCTATCATCCATGCACGAGACTTTGTTCTCGAATCCTGTCGACACCAGTCCAACGGAGCACCCCGAGGCCATTAAAGATGAAGCTTAGACCAAGATGCAGAATCCAGTAGAATTAGGCCGGCAGAGAGAAGAGCGAGAGGACGACATCAAGGGACCTGCGTGCAAAGAGGAAGCTGGCGAGCAATGGGACTATGGGGTGACGTATATTGAGGAAGAGCCTTGGCCAAGCGACCTTCAAGCTATGTGGACCGGCTACCTGCCAGGTGTCTAATATTTTAGTGTATGTCAGTCTACTCAGAATCTAGGTCTTAGGAGATAAACAATATGTTTTCTCTTTTTGCTGGTTTAACTTATGACTCATTTGATTAATGGGCTGGATGGGTTGGCTGGACTGGTTTCCCCATGGCTAGGGCAGTCCAGTAACTGCAGCTCGGACATAGTTGTATTTTGTAACTCTGTTTCAGATTTTTGAAGGATCTTAATATAATCATACCTCTTATTTACAAAAAAAAATGAATTGCTAGATCATGAAAATTTCTTATTTTTAGTGCAATTCATACCAGCGTAGACTTTGCATGTTTAAAGTGTTTTCTACTACCATATATTCTCAAATAAGTTTTCCATGGTTTAACATGTTGTCTAAGTTGTCATATATTCTTAAATAGATATGCAATGTTACAATCTTTCATGTTTGACAGTTCAATTTTTTCTTGTCTATCTATTGAGTTTGCAATATTCTTAAATATATAGACAGTTCACATTCTTATATTATTGACTTTGCATATTCTTAAATAGATAAATAACAGTTCACATTCCAGTATTATGTCACTTTAATTTTTTCTTTTTATTTATTTAGGAGATATCATATGCCTATCTTTCCTTTAGTTTTTCCTTTAGTTTTTTTTATTAATTTTAACATCTCATATGCCTATCTTTCCTTTAGTTTTTCCTTTAGTTTTTTTTATTAATTAAGTGCATCTAGATGTAACCAATTTTTTTAACAGATCTCATATGCATATCTTTCCTTTAGTATTTTATTGTAACCAATTTATTTAATAGATCTCATATGCATATCTTTCCTTTAGTTTTTTTTATTAGTTAAGTGCATCTATGTAACCAATTTATTTAAGAGATCTTATATGCATATCTTTCCTTTAGTTATTTTATTAGTTTAGTGCATATCTATGATCTCATATGCCTATCTTTCCTTTACTTTTTTTTATTCTGCCGCCAAAAATATTTGATATGTCAATAGAATCATATTTTTGATCATCCACACTGACCATAAAATGAAACATTTAAATTAATGCATAACCAAAAAGTATTTAAGAGTTTGATTATATTTTTGATGATCCATAGTGAACATAAAATGAAG
>JZKD02S1672656.1:1346790-1360224 GCA_000966675.3 Picea glauca
GGTGTTGTATATGCATGTGCATTTTCCTTCATGTCCAAATACCTTTATCAATCTTGCGGTCCAAAACCCATGACTAGGGTTGACATCAATGACAACAATCAATCTTCCAACATAAGTGGTGAACAACAACTTATTATGCCTTTAATCTTGGCACATAAGAAATCTTTCTTTACTAAGTGGTGCACTCTTATTTGATCACAGATTAGATAATGTTGTATTATATAACATATTAACTCTGCAAATGTTATATTATATAGTTGGATCACATGAGATATTTAATGACAAATTGTTGGATAGTTGTGGATATGGTTGAAGTAAATACATAACTTTGAAATACTTTATTGTCAACTAAAGTTACATAAAGGGACCTAGTTGTGTACTTTAAACTAATGGATTTCTACATTGAGTGGATAACTACCCAAAATTAACTCAATAGCATGTGCATATTCTTTGAACATGGTTCAATCCACTAAGACAACATATATATTCCTTATAACATTTATGTAAGAATCATTAAATGTTCCCTGTGGTTGGATCCATTGAAAAAATGTATTAGAACATTTCTTTAAGATCCCTTAAAAATTCTCTATGGTTGGATCCACAAAGACCACATATAATGCAATGCATTAGAATCCCCAAAACAAAAAGTTTATATTCATAACCTCACACTCCCACTAATAATATGAGAAATCTTTAGTAAGTGGTGCACATCAACTTGTTATGCCTTTAATCTTGGTACATAAGAAGTCTTTCTTTACTAAGTGGTGCACTCTTGTCTGATCACAGATTGGATAATGTTATATTATATAACATATGAACTATGAAAATTTTATATGAGGATTGTTCGTATTCCTAATATAAATTTCGATGAGGTGATGCAAATGTAATATTTGTGAGGCTTAGTTGGAGTTATAAATCTAGATAAAATATAGTCATATAAGGTGGCAATTCATGTTGATTGAGAGTAATCATGACAATAATTTCAAATGTAAGTGCATCATAAACTATTGTAAACATAGTAATGTGAGTTTTAATGGGATATATATTAAAAATAAGATGATTTTGAGTGATTCTTAATTGTCACAAAATTTACGGTGGTAATGAAGCCTATTTCTACAAATAGTAATGTGAGTTTTAATGACATATATATTTCAAAGAAGATGCAATTCAATGAGTCTTTTAATTGTCACAAAATTAATGGTTATAAAGGGTAATGTCTATAGATATCCACACTCCCCTCATGTTGTGGGAGGTTCATGCTATCCACACTCCCCTAGATGTGTGATGACTAATACTATTTGTCTACTAGAGATATTAGGTCAAAAGGTTTGAAGATTTCGCATTTGGATTATTTCTAGAGTTAATTCAGTATTGTCAAAACTTCAACATATTTCAACAAAGGAAGGGATGGGAGATGCGAGATGGAATTAGGGGTTTAAAGGGAGCCGAGTTATTTACTTTATTTATTTGTTTGCATTATTAGTTGTTAACATTTAAAAAATTACATTAGGAACATCGCTTGTTATTATCGTCTACATATTGATATGAGATATGTGTGTGCTAGCTATGCCTAAATATCCAACACACATACAATATTATGTTTCAATAAACACATTAGTTACTAATGTCTAGGTTATTAATGAATTAATTAATAAGTTGTCAGTTTGAAGTTATATTATATGAATATAAATATCATCAATAAAATAATAATTAGTTCCCATCTTTAAATATTATGTGAAGTTATAATAATTAGTTCCCATCTAAGACTCTTTTATTTCTATATTAGACTTTATTATGCAAAATGAATGATTCATTATAATTATTCCTTCAGTCAAAGGGTCACTACAATTGGAAAAGACCACCAAAGTGGGAGACAAGTTCCTTTTTGAAGAGTTTACAATGATAAGAGTCTATGGTCTGGAAGAGAATCCATATCAAAAGTGAGTGTTGAATTTGGTAGAGAAGTCATATCAAGAGACTGAAAAAAGTGAAATTCATTTAGTTACTCACTAAAAAGTCAAGCATATAAAATTAAATATTGATCAGATTAGTTTGAAGGAAAAACCAAATCTACACAAGTAGGCACAAAGACTAAAAATTTATCCATGAATCAATCAAATAAAAGATAAATAAGGGATAGACGACATAGAAAATTCTTATCCTTCACTCATCATCCATGCATAGAAAAGTAGGGCATTTGAATCTATAGGTATTTAAACACTGAAGTGACGACCGTCGATTCAGCTCCTGGACGACTGCTCTGGAACAGACTGATGACTAAAGGGATAAGATACAAAAGATAAAAGCACAATCTTTTCAAAATAATCAATAAAATCCACACATAGAAGTCATTGAAATCAGAAGTTGGGTTTGCTAATGGAAATCAATTCAAAACAACAACAATGGGATGGTAGATGCGAGATGGGAGGATAGACATTAATGGTTGAGATAAGTCTAGACAACCTCATTATGTAATTAGAATCAAAGAGTTCCAAAACCACTAGATACAAATAATGTGGTTGACCAAGAAACATTGCCATGGTTTAATCCTTGTGGTGTACCACATTACCAATACACTTGTTTAGTTTCCAAAGAGGCTTTCGAACAAGCAAAGTGAAGCTGATATTGATAAACCAAATGATCTAAATAATTATGTGGATGAATGGACAAATATGATCGACAATGTTTCTAATGATCAAACAAATGAAAGAATCATTTATCATACCATCATTGATAGGGAATTATCACCCAATCCATCCCACAAGGAAGTCAAGAGGAGAATTTGTGAGAAGGATTGGGTTACTTATGAATGTACTGGTAAACAAATTCAAAAATAAGCCAAAAGTAATCCAACTCAAAGTAACCTAATTTAAAGTCTAACCAATCCAAATCCCAGTAATCAAAATCAAATAAATCCAAGTAAGTGACCACATGGAACTCCTAAAGGAACACAACCAACTCAAGTTATGAAGAAAAAGTGGTTACTTTAAAAAAAAAGTTATGAATTGTTTTTGCATAATTGTATGTTGAATTCTAGGGCATTAAAAAATGTTATGCCAATAAAATTTATGAAAATATTACAACTTGAAACCACCAAACCTTATAGTAAACAACATGGTGGTTTCATTCCTTGGCCTTGAGATCCTTGAAAAAGAAACCAATGTGAAAAGTAATTTGTTTTAAGAAATTCCATCATTTAGATATTAAAATGACATCTTAATGAGAACATATGCATTATATTTTAAGTGGAAAACTAGCATACCATTATTAGTGATTTTTTTTTATTTATATAATTTTCTCATGAATTAAGGTTATATATTTTGGAAGATTTAATTCAATTTTCTAAGTTTTAACATTTTACACCATATTCGAATATGTTGTGCATGTACCCAATAATTCTTCCTAGTAACGAGGTTGTCTTTTTTTATAGATTTCTATTACAATTGACATGTGATGAGAGGAAAGAGTTATCTTACATCAACCCTTACATTTTTTCCTTAAAAGAAAGGATAATATAGTTTATTCATAATCTCATTAGTTGAGTTTCATTTGCATCATGAATTTCTTAAAGTACATCCCAAAATACATCTTAAATAAACTCAAATTTAATCACCATGGATTTCATCAACATATACATTAACATAAAACAATGGCCATATTCAAAATGGTTCCATGAATGTAACAACCATTGTATAACTCTATGCATGCAAATCCAATTTTAGATGTTAGTTTAAAAAATAAAAAACATTATTGTAGAAGTTGCTTGTATAAAAAAATAAGGGAACAATGTTGTCACAACAAAACTATATTTAGTGTTCTCTATATCAATGAAATTGTAATGAAGGCTTTCTTTAAAGTTAAATACATCAACACACACTAAATTGGGATTTGATTTAATTCTCATCCAAGAACTTCATAAAACTACTTAAAAAGACAAATCACATCAAAACATTTTATACTTGACAACAAATAACTAAATATTAGCACACACGACAAGTAAGAGTGATTTTGAAAATGTATCATAAAAAATAGATGTAGTCCAATAATAACAACTTAATATTAAAAAATACACAATTAAGGAAAACATAACAATGGTATTACATAATCACTACTTTTTAAATCCAAATGTATTGACATAATTTTGTCACCGTTGTACTAATTTTGCTCCTATTGCAACAACTACTATAGACATATTTTTATATTTCAATTTTTTTATTAGGTTTGCGAAATATTGCGATATGTACTAGGTCCTTTATGGTGATGTTTCTTTACAGTGGTTGTCAGAATCTAATTTTTTTCAGTTTGGGCACTATTCAGGGTAGTGGTGGTGATGTAGCAGTCATGGTTAGCCCCTCGTCTCACTATTTATAGTTAGAATAACTAGTCTATGTTCTCTCTATTTTTTGCAACTTTGTCTATTTGCTTAGTGGTTGTATGGATTTCATATGGAACTGGCCTTTGTTACTGGTTGTAGATCTAATTATACTACTGCTTGAGGTACTACATGGACATGGATGAATATGGCCATGTCCATGTATATTGACATGCCCAAATTCGGGTCTGTCCCTATACATGGATAGGGGCATATTTGTCCCTATTCATGGACAGGGACAGGTCTGAATTCGGGCTTAGCCCTGTACATGGACAGGGACAGGTCCAAATTCGGGCCTGTCTCTGTACATGGACAGGGCTGAATAAGGCCCTGTCAACATTCTAAATTCAATTTTTTAACCAAAAATTTAAATTTTCTAAAAATTAAACATTTAAACATATTTGAAATTCAGACCTGTCTAAAAGTTGAAAATTCGACCCTTCTTAAAAATTGAAAATTTGGCCCTGTTTAAAAATTGAAATTTGGCCCTCTCTAAACTCAAATTTTTAACTAAAAATTAAAATTTTCTAAAAATAAAACATTTAAACATATTTGAAATTCGGCCCTGTTTAAAAATTGAAAATTCGGCCCTGTTAAAAATTGAAAATTCGGCCCTGTTTAGACATATTTTAAAAATGTTTAAAAATTAAAAATTTAAACTTATTTAAACATAAGGGACAGAGCCATACTCGACCCTGTCCATGTACAGGTACAGGCCCGAATTCAGGCATGTCACTATACATGGACAGGGTCGAATAAGGCCCTGTCAAAAATAAAAAATTAACTTCTATATTATTTAAATAGGAATTTAAAAAATAAACGAGAAATAGAAATTTAAAATTTAAATTCTAAAATTTCAAAATAACTTTAACTTATAAATTCTAAATTCTACATGGACATGGCTGTTTTAGTTTTATTTGTCAAATTATGCAATTTCTGCTTTGTTCTTTGCTTTACAATTATTTTATTTCATGTCCTGTTTTTACAGCAGATCGAGGTTTTATTTGACGAGATTAAATTTTTTTTTGGTTTCATTTTTCACTGTAACAATTGGTATGAATACATGGACATAGGGTACCTAAAGGACGTTTAAGGTATATTGTAAATTGATAGGTCCATATTCGACCTTGTCCATGTATAGGTACAGGCCCGAATTTGAGCCTATACCTGTACATGGACAAAGCCGAAAGCAATCTAAATAAAAAATTTAAATCCTAATTAAAAAAATAAATTATAATTCTAATCTAAATTAAGATGTATTTTGGGATACACTTAATTATCTTGATACATCTTAATTGAGTCAGTAAGTGTATCCCAAAATACATCTTAATTGAGTGGAATCCATGAGTCAGTAAGTGTATCACAAAACAAGGGCAATAGATGTAAAATGATAAGATTGGAAGTGACTAAAATGGAAATAGGAATAATGAAGTGAATGTGATCTCGATCATATCCTCACAAAACAAAAAAATAAAAAATAAAAACTCTTTGTAATGAGCATTTAATTATTTTTGGTAAAGTTATGAAAATGTCCAAAATTTACTTAGAATTTGAAATGAACAATTATGATGGTTGTCCTTCCAAGGAAACCCATAAAAAAATAAAGTTGTGGTGAAGAAGGAAATTAATGGGGAAGATTCGAAGAAAACTCAAGAAGATTGAAGGGAAATATAAATATAAGAACTCAAATGTAGTTAATATGGTCAATAACCACCATGGTGACTTATTTATTACCTACTTTTGGGAATCCTGCTATGAAATCCGTCAATATGTATATCAAGCCATTTGTAGGGATTGGTAGTAGTTTCAATGCCCTTGGCATCTTCATCATCTCTCCCTTGTTTCATTGGAAAGTGTCATAGGATTCTACAAAATCAGGGATATATATTTTCATTCCTCGTTAAAAGAACGAGTTCTTATTTATTTCATAGTTTTTATGAAAACCATAGTGACATACTATCGATGATGAATATATCCACTGCATGAAGGATAGCCATCATTTTCTTCTCATATGTGGATTTTCCCAAATTGTGGTCACATAATTGCGTATTGGTGAATGTCAGGGGGTATCCTTCTTGCATCAACATGATTATCTTGATACCTCTTCCTGTGGCATCACATTCCAAGATAAAATTCTTAATAACATCATGTACTTCTAATACTATATTAGTGCACATGGCATCCTTTAAGGTAGAAAACACGTGTTCTGCTACATGCTCTAGACAAAGGAATTCTTTTAAGAAGTGAAGTTAGGGGAGATGTAAATTTCCTATAGTACCATGTAATTCCTAAGAGGCTCTTTGGTTTTTTTGTATGGTGCCAATATTGCCTAGTTTTTCTTTCTTAAGATCGATTTCTACTCCATTCTCACTTACAATGTGACTGAAATGTTCAAACTCAAGAGCCTTAAAATCACATTCGGAAAACTTTATGAATATTTTTTTGTCCTTCAATAGTTTAAAGGACTTATCAACATTCTCTTTGTGTGATTCCCATGCTTTACTATGGATCAATATATCATCGAAAAAGAATAACACAAAATTGCATAGGAATGGTTTGAAAAACCATTTCATGAGGCTCTAGAAAGTTGATGGAACATTGCAAAGACCAAAAATACATCACTAGAAACTCATAATGACCTGTGTGTATAAAAGGTTATCTTAGGGAGGTCTGTCTCTTTCATCTTGATTTGGGAGTATCCTGACCTTAGATGAAGGTTAGTGAAAAAATTGGCTCCTTGAAGTTCATTCAGGAGATAATCAATAATTGGGATAAGAAATTTGTACTTGATCATCAACTTAGTGAGATCCCTAAAATTAGGAAGCATGCACCAAGTTGCTTCCTTGTTTAAAACAATGGCTGCTAGTGATGAGTAAAGGATTGTATTAGAACGTATGACCCCCATCTCTAATAGTTCCTAAATGATGTTTTCTATTTCATTATTATTTGCAAAAGGGTGTTGATAGGGATCTATATTTGGTGGTTGAATTCCTGGAATCATGGGAATACCATGGTCATGTTCTCCATAAGAAGGGGGACCTTTGGTGCCTCAAAGACCTAATTATCTTTGTGAAGGACCAACTACAAGGCTCGTTGGATTTCTTATGTCTGACTTTCCATATCATGTATGGAATTAAATTGGGAAAATATTCCATAGTGTCTTTTCTTTAATAACTTCTCCTTATGACGAGAGATGACTATTTTAGGATTTCCTGACTAAATTACTCAAATGTTTCATACTTGAATCTCTTTAGTTAAACTCATATATAGTTCCTTTAAATCCATGATGATTTTTCCCAAAATGTGTAACCATTATTCCCCAATACTATATCACAACCACTCATATCGATGAAAAATATATGAGTTTTGAGTTGATCTTCCTCCATCTAGAGTTTAACATTTTCACATTTACCCCCACATTTAACCATAACTCCATTGGTGATCATGATTTGGAAGTTGTGCACTAGGTGGAAAAAACAATTGGTTTCTTATGCCACTCACTTTTGAAATAATTGTTAGTACTGCCACTATCAACCAGGAATATGACTTGCTGGTGCTTTATGTAGCTTCTATGTTTTTATTTTTGTGGAGTTGAAATTCCTGATAAATACATGCAAGGATATTATGATGTGTTCCTAATGGAATTTAGGTTTGATAGCTACCTAAGAATGAGTGTTGGTGTATTCAACTGGTAATTGTGGTGTCTCTTCGATAGTTATGTATTTTATTAGGTTTGGAGTGGTCATATCAATTTCAAAACAATTTATGTTTTTTACACCTACTACTTGGAGCATAATTTTCATCACAATTATAGTAGAGTCCACATATTTTGTGGTATTCCATTTCTACTAGAGACAACGTTTGTATGTTTGATGGATGATTAGGGCTTGTGATTAGGAAATTAACCCAGGGAGGGTGAGTGAGGGGAATGAAAGAGAGTGTTTTGGTTTTTTCATTGATCATTGTCTTTTCTTCTATATCACTTTGAGACACTTCCAACTAGGTAGCCAAATGTTTCATTTTGACTTGTTTGTTATAGAAATAATTCATTAAGTTCTCTGTACAAATGACTAATTTCTTAAATGGTGACATAAATTCTATGGCTAGGCCTATTTGGTGCAACCTAGTAAGCCACTCTAAATAGTGAGTAACTCTATCATAATGCACATGGATAGATTTAATAAATTGACTCTAGGTGATTTCCCCTACACTAAATGTTTTATGCCATTCCCACCATTGACATAATTTTGGATCCATATATAGTGACCCCCACCCTAAGTTTCATCATGCCATCAATAATGACATTGAGGGAAAATTAATGTTACATATAGGTGACCTAGATTGAAAGGTAAAAACTTTCAAACTCGTCAGGTTCCTTTTCAAAAAAATAGTGTGATATGTTATTATCCATTTGTTTATGGCTATGAAAACCCAAAGAGGGTTGTTGGTGGATGAATAGTCTTGATTTAGAAGTATCTTGTTAGTGCGGTTCAATGTGTTTTTCATTCCAAGGGTGATCTTTTGGTATGCATCAAACTGACATAAGCACAAAATTCTCACCCAACATCTTATCCAACCTCGCTAGGATTGGTTGAACTTTTTGATCCAAATTGTCATCCAACTTATAATCCCAACCATTTATGGTCCACTAAATTTGCTGACGCTGGCTATTAATAATTGTGTGTTGAGTTTATAGGTTTTCCAACTTATTGGAAGTAGAGTGGGTGGTCATAATGTCTAAGGTGTTTTTCTTAGGTGGTTTATAGGGCTCCACCATGAGTGAGCTCATTGAAAAAGGTTATAAGGCCCTAAGAATAAGGGAGTGTCAAGTGATATAGATCTATGATATATGTGTGGTTTCCAATAGTAGTACTCAAGAAAATATCTTAGGGTACTAACTAACTAGGCTCAAGTGTTCCCTTTTCCATTCTACTCGACTACCTAGGTACTAGAGAGTGATATCCCTTAGTGTTGTTCTTGGAGTACTATAGAAACAAGACCACCAATTATTTTATATAAAGTTTCTTTCAAATATACCTATGGGACTTTCTATATACCCAAGGGCACATGGAAGTTACAAAATCATAGAGGACAATTTGAGACCCTCAAGATGAATGAAGAGGAGAGTATTGCAACCTAGTTTCTTCATGTGGATGAGATTGTCAACAATACTAGAGGATTGGGTGAAGAGATTTGAATAAACCATCATTGTACTAAAATTTGTTAGATCACTTCCCTCAAGATTTAATCCCAAGATATTTTCCATTGAAGAGCTAAAGGACCTAGACAAGATGACAATGGATGAGTTGAATAGAATTCTCACTACATATGAAATGATAATAGAACAAGATAAACCAACAAATCTATAAAGGAAGGAAGCATAGTTCAAGGCATCAATTGTAGTGATATTTTCGATTGTGAATCAGACATAGAAGAAGCTAACTTTGTCAGAAAGCTCAAGAGGGGGACATGCAAATACAAAGGTAATATTCCCTTCAAATGATTTAATTGTGGATAATTATGAAACTTTAATACTAAATGTCCTGATGGAAATAATAAAAATAGCAATGTAAAGGAAGAGTCTATATTTAAAAGGTACAATAAGGGTAAGACTGAAAATAGGATAAAGTTCTATAGACAAAAGAATAATATATATACAAATGAAGACAAAGTCTCATCTCATGATAATGATGATGAAAAAAAAGAAATTATACTTATGTGTTTAGATGCACAAACTAATAGAAATGCAAAATCAATAGAAGAATACAATCCTAAGATGGATGCAGAAGTAGATCTTGAAGGAGAGTTCATATCTTCTCCAAATGAAATAGAGAAACTAAGGAAAAAGTAATGGCTACAAAAGGAGCATTTGAAGAAGTACATAAAATAAATTCTTGGGATTAAAGGATGTTATGTTGAAATTGAAAATATCATCATGGACTTAAAAAATCAAGTAGAAGAGGAAAATATAATTGAAGAAGTCTTAAGATCCCAGCTAAAAGAAAAATAAGATATCTACAACAGTCTAGAATCAAAAATATTTTATCTAAGAAAGGAGCTAAAAAAATCACATACCATCTTGAAATTTGAAAAGATCTCTAGAACCTTGAATAAAATCCTAAACTTTCAAAGATCCCCATTTGACAACACTCATAAAAAGAAGGAAGATTTTAATGAAGAAGCCTCAACCTCTTCAAAACAGTCAAATGAAGAAAGTACCAAGAGTTATGTTGATATACTAAAAATATATATCAAGTTTGAAGACAACATGAAGGAATAACAATATGTTCCACAGAAGACAAATGTTCATCACAAGGATAGAATTAGGAATACTCTGCCATCAAGATGGAATCATATAATCAGGAACCAAAATTATTTCTTTGGATATTTTTATTCTTGCAATGGTTTTGGTCATAAAGTAATAGATTGTAGAACAAATATAAGAGCTGGTTACATGAGGAACAACAAAAAATATTCCCATGGATTCTCAAGGAGAAATTACAACTCACTTTCCCCTTTGATGAACTATAACATCATATGTTATAACTCTAATAATTTAGGGCATATAGATAAATTATGAAGAAGTGATTTCAGATAAAATCAAAAAAAGGAATCCCCAACAAACATGGAAATAAATTAGGAACAAAGGGAACAAAAGAAATAAAAATCCATGTTCACTCAAGCTACACTTCATGGGAAAAATAATAAGGATAACTTGTACATTGACAATGGGTGCTCTAGTGACATGAAAAGAGATAGAATGATGTTTAACCCCCTAAAGAAGAATGAAGGTAGTGTTACATTTCGAGATAATGGTAGTTCAAAGATAGTTGGAAATGGCACCTGAGTCTTGAAAATGGAATATCTAGGGTTGAAATGGTCATGTATGTTAAAAAATTGAAACATGATTTTCTCAATGTAATCCAAATGTGTGAACAAGGACAAACTCTTACTTTTTCTTCTCGAGAATGTGAGTTCATAAAAGAAAATTCAAGCAAACTAGATCCAAAAGAAATCATAACCTGAAGTAATGTATACATTGATGATAAAATCAAACGATAAAAATGTTTTATGGGGAAGATAGATAAAATTTGGCTATGGCATAAAAGAATGGGCCATATGAACTTTGAGAACTTGGTAAACATTAATATCAAACAAGAAGTAAGTGTCAATTTTCACATGCAACTCTATGTGACTAATTTTAGATTTGAAAATTACTTGTTAGTGATCTCATAGTAAAATCCTAGTTGTTATCATTGAACAACTTTACACTAAAATTATTGACTGATAATATATGCAGCAGAAACCCAAAGATCAGAGATGAATCATCAATAAACATGAGACACAATTCCAGTTTTGTAATATAAATATCATCAAAAATCATTAGGGAAAAACCATCCCTCTAGCCAATACAATATCACAAAATATGGGGAAAACCTTGTCCTCCAAATTCACCAAAATTAAGAACAACCCTGTTCTCCAATAACCATACAAATAAAAAAACAAAAACCTCAACAATATCTCTGGAAACATGTAACAACCCCTTCGTTACGGCTACGTGCGAAGAAACCTTTTTTTGTTGTTTTAAGAATTAATAGGCAAGAAGGTGACGACGACAACAATTTAACCACACCACAGATGACGAACACAAGCATGTAGCCCAGGAAACAGGCTACTATGACTCCCTCACTAGCACAAGGGAAACTGGGCGAAACATGCGTAGGACAACAAGGAGGAACCACTACCCGCCTGACGAAAACTAGACACATCTACAAGATAAGGGACAACATCCCCCTCTCGACACAATGGCCTTGACGGACAAGACTAGACCTCAAGGCACACAAACCCATGCAATGAGGGTGTTCTACCCAGGGGAAAAAGGGCATCTCACAATGCTCGACAACACCCACTCAGAAAGCACCGAACCCAACCAATTTATCGTTCACCGCTACCCAATGGAGTGCGCCATGAACCCCTCATCAGGAATCATGTCATCCCCGGGTGATAGACGCGTCCATAACTTGGCACAACACATCCTATTCGGACCGAAGACTCTAAAAAAAAATATGACGTGCTAGGACAATCCAATGGACAAGGAGACTACACTCACACCCCAAGCATCGGGTCAGCAAGATGCAAGCTGACGTCAACAAGAAATCGTAAGTTGTTACATGACCACGCAACAACCCAACCCAATCACCTAGTTTGAACTAGTTCATACTAAATTAGAGTTAAATATAGATCTACATTAACCCGTCTAGATTACGAAGTCAGTGATTTACCACCTAAATTAACATGATATATAGTTCTAAATTAGAGAGTCTAAATTACCAATTTAGACAACCATTATATACCAATGAGAATTAACCTCAAATAAGAATTTAGCAAGCGAATAATAGTTGATAGATTTCAATTCTACATTAGTCCTTAACAAATCTGATTCACTAGTCTAAAACTTACAATTTAGACATTATTAGAATCAATCTAACATTATTACAATATCATTTAACCATTAATTAATGTCTAAGGAGGCAAATATAATTTAATACCAATTTCAATCTAACTAGCAATTGACGTCAAATGACAACATTATCTACCTCAAGGAAGAATGCAAAATTCAAAAATTTATTAACTCATTAAATTGCCACATGTTGTCTATCTACACTAACCGTACCAAAATGACAGTTGTCTATGAGCATTAAAAGAATATGCTAAGAAGTGTGAATGTCATAAAGCCATATAGATTCAATGAGAAACTAAGGCCATGTACCTATAGTTAGATTTACTACCATTATGTCTTTAATAAGATTTATTGCCACATGTATTAAGAAGAGATTCACTGCCATTATGTCTTTAATAAGATTTACTACCATAATCTGTTAGGATATTTAGACACTTAGGAGTTAGTTAAGATCTACTTGGTCTAATATGTCATTAGGTAAAATTTTGTTTCTTTAGTATGCATTAGTATGCATTTGTAGTTAGGAAATTCGACAGTCATGATATGTTCCCGACATAGAGTGATCTGACGGTTCATACTCTCCTCGATCTTAACGGCCATT